>VBSM01000316.1:960655-970702 GCA_008086735.1 Cheirogaleus medius
AGGAAAAATAAATATAAGACCCTGTCTTATTTTTGGGGAAACACGGTAGGTGTAGTATACTGGGTCTTCAACCCACCTGCAACCTTTTGCTTCATGAAAGCTTCCTGTCCTCCACCATGGCTCTTCTTCTCTATTCTCAGCTCTGTTTTGGTATTTCTCCTATGTCACATCTACATCAGCCTTGCTCTGAAATTATTTACATGATAGTTTACCAAGTTCTTCGAGGGTAGCACTTTGCATTTCATAGGATGATTGAACATTTAGTGCATAAAACGAATGGATATATGGGTGATGGAATGCATAAATCATAATGGATGGATGGATGAGTGAATGGATGGATAGATGGGTGAATGGATGGATGGATGAGTGAATGGATGGATGGATGGGTGAATGGAAGACACAGACAAATAATTATGACTTTCACAATATTTGACCTTAGACTGAGATATTTGTCATCTTTCCACAGATCTGGAGAATGGCTTAATGAGTAATGGGTATTATTTAAGATATACTTTTTGTTCTATTCTTTGTCATTTTCCTTTGAGCCTACCTTCTATTTTCCCGTCAGAATTCAGATATAATATTTGCCACAACTTCACATGTAGACTGATTAGAAGGGAACTTGAGGGACAGTTTTATTTTAAACTTATGACTTTTTTTATCATATCTTGAGATGTCACATAAAAATTTTATGGGACAGTATTGATAAATTGTAACAATATAATAGCCGAAAGCTTTTCCTTTTTCTTTCCTTCTTCTTTGTCTTTCTTTGTGTTACTGACTATGCTTGATACTTATGCTAGAGGGTTGAAAAATTATTATTTTTTTCATTTTTTCTGTATCCTTTTTTAATAGAAAAAAAATGAGAGGGTTGTTAAAATTTACCCTTGAAGCTACTGAAATAAAAATGATCTATCTTCCAAGCCACCTCTATAAGCATGCTTTGAAATTAAATGGCCTGTCTTGAATACAAGATACTAAACTTTATGCCAGTTTCCTATTCATATATAGATGTATTATCAATTGTATCTCCTATTATTGCTTTTGTAAGTGTTTTGTTGCTCTGAAAACCATCTTTAAAACATATCATCATCTAATGTAGTGTCTGTAAGAAAAACAAACACACAAACAATGGTTGATTTGGATAGATATGGATGCTAATATCTTTTTCTTTGCCTTTTCTGGCTTGCATTTATATTAAAAGAATGTATATATATTGCATTAAACTATATATAAAAAGTATATAGATATGTATATCTTATAATAAAAGTATAAAAGTACTTGTACATTTTAGAGGCAAGAAGTGGTAGAATTAAATTGGAAGGTGAAGCAATGTGAAAATGAGCTTAAGGCCTTTTAAAAACTTTATTCGACGTTACTGTCATGACTGTAATGACTCAGGTAATTCATGCCCAGAGTGGTGGTAAATGTCGGTCGGAATAATGCTAGACTGTGCTGCAGTAACACAGAAACCTTAGAATTACAGTGGCGTCACACATCAAAGGTAGATTTTTTTACTCTGGCAGCCTCTTCCATCTTAACCATGACATCCTGAATTTGTAATTTCTGGGTCACCATGGAGGGAAGAGAGCTGGAGAAGGCACACCAGCTCGTATTCACATCAGCCCAGCAGGGGCATGAGCCATGTCCATTTACAGTTCATGGACAGGAGCCGGTCGCATGGTCTGAACCCTAAGTTCAGAGAAGCCTGGGAAATGCATGAGAGCCCATGAGATGTTTGGTGAAGACTAGTTGTTTTGCCACATAGTATATTTGAGAAGCACCATCCAAGCTGTGATACTGGTCTCAACCTGGGCTTCCTGTAGAACTTGGGAAGGCTTGCTAGCTCCGTTCTTTCCTGGCCTCTGAGTCCAGCGATGCACTGGGGCCACTGACTCTTATACCTCAGAAAATGTCTGTTCCTCATTCTAGATATTCTGACCCCCCTGCCCCCCCCACATAGAGCAGGGGTTGGGGGAAGGAGGTGTGTAGTTCATTAACTCTCAATCTTTTCTTCACAGGGATTAGCATGTATGTGATTTTGTGGGGCCGGGGTTGGTCCTTTTTACTTTTCTTCTAATCTCTTTAGGATTGGAAAGAAGGCTTGTGGCAATTGAAGAATCCTTTTTCAGGGTATAGAAAGGGAAAGGACCAAGCCAGCATTTTCTTTAGCCCGTAGTGGGAGGGGAAAGGTGACAACTCCAGTATGTTAACAGTTATTCCGTATCACTATCGTCAACAGATAGATGCTCTGTCTAGCCAGCCTGGAGCCAGCCAGCCAGCCATCCATCCATCCATCCATCCCGATATTAGTGCTACCTGGCTAGGTACAGGGCCTTTGCAAGTTGAAGAAGAATCTCTGGTTAGTGCCTTTTCTGAATGCCCTTCCCTTTGGACAGATAAATTGTTGAGTCCATCATGTTTTTGCTAACATTTTCAAGTGTGTCTACCCCATTAGATTACAGCCTCCTTAAGGCTTCAAAGGGCTTGGCTTTCGCTTACCTCTGCGTCCTCAGAATCAAGCCAAGACTTGACTCCGCGGGAGTACCACAAATATATTTGGGGTACATCAGTGGATGCCCTCTCCACCCTGCCCTGTGAGGCCGGTTAGAATGGGAGCTGAGTCTGTAGCTGTGACAACCTCGTCACAAGTTTGTCCCGGGAAGTTCTTTCCAAACTGAGGTCCCTGGGTTTAGGAAGTGAATGATTCTGATGGTGGCCTCTAAAAACCACACCAACAGTCAGTGTCAAGGCTGTCGTGGGAGCTTGTTTTGAAAGAAATAATCCCGTTTGATCCAGAATCGTCTATAACCCTGGATAGGAGTTATTACCTTAGAAAAAGAGACGTGCTTCATCTCTGGTTTCTTCGTGTGCCTCTCTCTTCCTTCAGGCTACTTCCTAAGTCTGGGCTTTCGAGTTGCGCCTTGGCCATTCTTCCTCTCATCCGTGCAGAGCTTCTGCTCTTTCATGGCCGGAGCTCTCATTTCACGTCTCCACCTTCTGTTTCCTCCCAAATTTCAGGCCCAATATTTTCACCTTCTACCAGGACACCTCAACAGGATGGCCCCACGCACGCCTCACGCTCAGTAGGCTCCAAACACAACCAGACCTCTCTAGCTTAGTTCACGACACCGTGTCCTCTCTCCACCCACGCCCAGCAGCCCAGTGTCACGCTCCGCTGTGTGCATCCCCAGCCTCCCACGCCCAGCGCTGCGCCACCGTCACGCTGTCTCTTCTCTTCCTGGATGCCTCTCCCAACCGCCGTTTGTTCACTTTAATCGTCAGGACTCTATACCCTCTCCTTTGTATGTTTTGTCTACTTATCTCCCTGTATTTTAATTTATTTTTAGCTCTTCCTGTTCTTCCTAGAGAGTCCAGCTATGACATTTCTAAAACATGTCACTTCTCCGATGTAATATTGTGGATGATTCTATGTATCCTCCACATAACTTCCGAATGCTAGTGTAGCATCCACAGCCTCAGCCATGTGTTTCTAGCCTCACCTCCACTCCTACGGACTTCAGCCGAAACTACGCTTTCTCTGGCCCCTCACACACGGCTCACTTTGTTTCGCCGTATGGAGAGAAAGTCACTCAAATCCTGATGTCCGACCTTCCAGCTGCTCTTCATGCCAGCTCCAACACTTTCCCCAATCTCTGCTGTAAGAACCGATCTTTCCTTCCCGAGAACTCCAGCTTAGGTGTGGCAAGTAGGTTTCATCTCGGAATGGAATCTGGTTGGTTAATAATAGATGCCTGCAGAGGTGTCTTGAGAAGGATTCTGAGGCTGTATCGGGGCTCAGAGAGAAAGGCTGTCATGTGCATTAGCAGTGTCTTTCTAGAGCACGAAGACGGATTAAGACGTTAGTGTTGCTTCGATGATTTCTCTGATCTACCTTTGTCTTCTCTGATGTATGCAGCCTCGCTTATACTAATTCCTGAGTTCTTTAAAGGAATAAATTGTATCCTGCTGAATTATATATCCAATACCTTGAATTCACCTGCGCAATGTTCTGTGATCATTAGGCAGTCTAAAAATGTTTGTTAAATAAATCCCTCAATGCTTGAATATGCTGTGTAGTTATACAAGATTGAAGAGCTGGGGGCCACAAATGGTGAATATTTTAGGTGAGGTCTGACCAGCCAAGATAAAAATCAAGAATTACATCTCCGTGGTCCTACACTCCATATTTCTATCATTACTTCCTAAGGATACATTTAATCTCATCGTGGCTACATTGCATTGTTGTCTCATGGAATTGAGGGACACCTGAAATTCTTCATCATTAAAAAACATCTTATTTCACCTTGGCTTAGTTAAACCTCTCTCTGTTGGTCAGAAAATCTAGCCCTATCTGCCCTACTCATAAAAGGGAAATTATGTAATGTAGCCCCTGAGAGATTAAATGTGTGCTTAGGATGTAACGACAGAAGTATGGAGTGTAGATACCACAGAAATGAGATTCTTGATATTTATCTTGGCTGGTCAGACTTCATCTAAAATATTTGCCAATTCCGGGTGTATCACCAGACTAATATAAGATATTCAGAGGAGAGAAAGGGAGATAAGGTAGTTTCTGAAAACCATGTCATAAGTAAATAATTGAAACACTTCAGGTATATATCTGGATGAAAAAAATGGGAGAAATTATAATTATATAGTTACATGTACAATGTTTTAATTATCTGAATGGCTAGGGCATTTTGAAGACCATCAGATCAATAATGCCTTCCCTATCGAATGTGGTTCAAGCCAGTCTTTGGCTTTTGACTTTGGCTAAGGGACTTAAAATCTGTCAACTTGCTTTGCTGGCCTGTAAAAGTAAGTCTAAAGTTAGAGTTCATCCATGCTACTTGAAAGTTCATTCTGTTACAGGTAATAGTGGAGTATTGGATGTTGTCCATTCATCCAGAGTGCCTGGTCCCATGTATCACCAAAGGTAACCGTGCAGAAGGGGCTCTCTTATGGGCACAGATTCCTTAGCAAAGTGATACGTAAAGGAGTAGATACTGTGATGGGATCCAGCTGCCCCATCAGTGCAGTCTCCAGCCTAAATCATTCTGGGTTCAACTTCAACAGAAGAAGGAGAAAACGCCTCATCCTGAAAGGTCCCTTCTAAGTCTTGGAGTCTACTTTGATAGGAAAAAGTTGAGTGTGTGGTCATCCCTGTGTCTTAGCAGCAGTCCCCAACCTTTTTGGCACTAGCGACCAGTTTCATAGAAGACAATTTTCCCATGGACTGGGGCAGGGACTGGGGCGGGGAGTGGGGAGCGGTTGTAAATACTGATGAAGCTTTGCTCACTTGCCTGCTGCTCAGCTGCTGTGCAGCCTGGTTCTCCAGAGGCCACACACCTGTACCAGTCCCCAGCCTGGGCGTTGGGGACCGCAGTCTTAGAGGATTCAGTGAGCTGATGGACCAGCCTGGGTCACACGCCCTGGCGTTGGAATTAGGTTGGGGACCATATGTACTGAGCAGGAGAGAAGGCAGTTCCCTCAAAAGATCCCATCACCAAAAGCATGGGAAAGATGCTGGACAGACCCAAAGTAACAAATGTTCTTTGTAACACAATTATCTTTTATTTATTTATTTTTATTTTTATTTTTTTCCTTTTATTTCATCCTATAATGGAGGTACAAATATTGTTAGGGTTACATACATTGCCCCTACCACCCCTCCCCCCCGCACATGCCAGAGTTTCAAGTGAGTCCAGTCCCCAGGTGGCGCGCACGGCACACATTATATAACTCTACACTTCCTCCCCCCTCCCGCCTGCCCTCCATCCGACAAAAATTTTTTTTTTTACATTTGGATACATTGTATAACTTTGCCTCTCCCTAAGAAGGGTTAGAGGTATGCCCTTTCCCCCGACAATGCTCGCCACATCCCTATGATGTGGGTCTTGCCCCCCCCGAAACCCTGGTGAACACTACCACCATTTGAGTGCCATAGTTTTAATCAGTCAGTACCAATTTGATGGCGAGTAGATGTGGAGCCCATTTTCCAGATCTTGTGTCGCCTCACTTTGGATAACGGGCTTTTAAATCCCCTAAAGAAAGAGATTATTGCTTATTAATTTTTTAACACCCCATTCCACCTTTCGCAAATGACACAATACATGTTCCAGAACTAGTTGTTGATTGAATGCGTACATGAACCAATGGCAGCAAAACAAGTGAATTTGAAATGGCTTAATGTCGAAAGTGTATTTGTCTCTCCCTTGACGCATCATAAAATAAGACCAAAGTGACTTAACAGTGCCAGCTTTATTTACGTAGAGGAAAACAAAAATATTAGCAACTTGATGTAGCATTATAAGGACAGTTTTTGCTCTGTAGTACTGGTGAGGAGAAACGATACACCTTAAGTGCCAAGAAAGTGGAACATTTCCTTCTAGGACAAATAAAATGGAAACAGCTTGATTGACAACCCATTAATGGTACCACGAAGGTTGAGAACTGCTCTTAATTCAAACATCCCAGAGCAGTTCTACCACAGGAATAAACACTCTCTGTTCCGAAGTCAAAGACTTTCAGTTGCCTTTGGTTAGAGCAGTTGTTTCCTATCAGTCACATGGCAGCTTCAACAAACAATTTCAATTTCTGTATAAAATCTCAGTCTCCTCCAACCTGAATCCTATCCCCCCGCTTCCACTGGGGGACTTTATTTGACACAGTGTTGTATCTGATGCTTCAGGTGCCCACGTCCCCAGCCTCTTCACCGTTGGAGTGCACTCTGGCCCGACCGACTCCAATCGCCATCCCTGCATCTCTGCCCGGGGCCCTCTCATGGCCTTGCAAGGATGCCCGGCAGGCTGGGAGGGCCAGGTAATGGACACCTTCGGGAGCATCCCTCAGCCAGTGACTAATTAGAATTGGTGGATGGAGCCTTAAGATGGCCCTTACTCGCCGCTGGCGGGATGACTCGGAGACATGTTCTACGCCACGTTCCAAAGACCCATCAGAGTTAGGTTCCGGTTGCCCACTGTTGTAACTCGCTTGATTACATACCTTCTTGGTTTTCTTTCTTTCTCTGCTTTATTTCCCTCTCCTTTCAGTGTTTCCCAAGATTACCTCCCACATAAGCTGCTTACATTCCAGTCTTGCCTCAGGGACTGCTTCTTGGGGAATCCAAACTATGCCCACTGTTTTCAAGGAAGAAAAGTGATTTTCAGTCCTCAGAGGGGGGTAATCGGAGATCCTCGAATCACGAAGGCCAGGAACAGGGACATGCGTGGTGTGTGCTGGGTGAGCGGCCGGCGGCTGCCGTCACAGCGCGCTTTCTCTGAGGTCTGCACATGGCTTTGATGGTGGCCGAGCACAGGAAAAGCACTGATGACGTCTAAAGCTGGGGTCCTCAACCCCCGGGCTGTGGCCGGAACTGGTCCGTGGGCTGTTAGGAAGTGGAGCACACATCTCGGCTGAGCTCCGCAACCCCACACCCACGGCCCCCGCCATCCCCCGCCCCGGTCCATGGAAAAGTTTCCTTCCGTGAAACTGGTCCCTGGTGCCAAAAAGGCTGGGAACTGCTGATCTAAAGCATGAGAACCCCAAGCAGCCACAGTTGCTTTGACTAACGCCTTTGGACAGATATTCCCAGGGAGAAAAGTGCATCCCAGAGAGGGGTGTAGTCCGTGGTATCTCAGAGCTGGGGTGTGAATTCAGGCACTCCAGCTCTGGAGACCTGGCTGTGACCTAGGAGTTGGCACAATTTTTCTGTAAAGGGCCAGATAATCAATGTTTTAGGCCTCTTGGACCATAAGTTCTTTGCTGAAATTCTCAACTGTGCCTATGTGGCAGAAAAGCAGCCATGGGCGATGATACCTAACAAATGAGCATAGCTGTGTTCCAATAAATCTTTATTTAAAAAAACAGAGGCGGGCTAGAGTTGGTCTCAGGCTGCAGTTTGCTGACCCCCTGTCCTAACACCACTCAACATTTTGATATAAAAAGTTGTTTTTGGCTAGGGGAGCCTGGTCATGTGGTTTCAGTGTAGACTTTGTGACAAGCATGCCTAGCATGAATTCTTTGTAGTGGAGTATGGGGGGAGAGGCTGGGAAGAGGGGAATTAGGATATAGGGTGAGAGGCATGAAGGAAGGAAAAGGAAGAAGCAGGAATGGGAACTGCAAGTTTTTAAGCACTCAAGATGGAGGTGGGAGAGAGAAGCACTAAATTCTGACCAATATTGTAGGGCAGCGATAAGAAGAAGGAACAGGTTTCAAAAATGCCATAAAATTCAACTTTATAGGATTCAGGCTTTACAGCGTGTGTTGTAGCAGCCACATTGAATAAATGTATGTTTTTCATTATATTTTTATTACACATTTAAAGTGCATTAAGGCACAAACAGCTTTCAAAGAAGAAAAAATAGAGAAACTTTGGCTTCACAAGTAATCACATCAATTTTAAGGAGGGCTGTATTTTATGAAGACAGAGAAAGATGCATGGCTGTTGTCCTCCTTAGCTTTACACTAATTCATTCTGCTTTAGGCAATGATATTAATAGATGTTTTGCTGCATTTGTCTCCTGTTAAAGGAGCAATTCTCCCCCCTCCTTTAAAAAAAAAAGATGTTTATTCATTTGCCTTTGAGTTGCAGGTAATTTGTTGGCATTCCCAGTCCGCAAAAAAATCTGCTTTGTTGGGGTTTGAAAAAACAAAAACCATTTCAAGAAATTGTAGCTTGAGATTATTTCTAGCTCAGAGAAGCTATGTGATAGCCAGTGGTATTTGACTGTATTTTGATGCTTTGTCCCTGGGGCCGGGCAGAGTTGGACAGAGCAGCACTGGGGACAGACAGCAAGGTCGCCATGCCCCGTCAAGGGGGCTGTGAGTTACACAAACGCACCTGGGCCTGAAATGTGGTCTACACTCGGCCTCTGAGATAAGCCTGAAGGAAAAAGCATCTTTTTCTTCACACTGAATGCATAGTCTGCTTGCCAAGCCATGGCCTTTGGGGCTGCCTGTGCTCAGAGGTGGGAACTTTTTCTAATTTGTGTCTTCCAGCGGTGGAGGTGAAGACACAGGGCTTTGCAGATGGTTTATCATCGAATTTAGGATGCCGCTGATTGTGAGATGCACCACGATTTTGTGAACAGCTAAGAAACACAAGATGCTGCCAATCAAATCCCCAGTGTGCCATTCACTGATTGTAAGCTACGTTCTGATTTCAAAGATGTGAAAAATGAAAAAGATCCAGTGTGGTTATTTGTCTGCCGAGAGTGTGCACCTTTCTTTGGTAAGCATGTCGGAGCCGGGAGGGCCGGCTGCTGCCCAGCGAGGATGAGGCAGGCAAGACGTAGGGAGGAGGATCTGCTAGGTTTCATGCGTTTCCTGGGGTAAACAGCATCGCCAACCTCTTTGTTCAGTTGACGGGATGTCAGCTGGTCAAGGTTCTAGTAGAAGTAGAAATGTGGAATGTTAAGGCCACAGTGGACCTCGGAGCGTCTCCCTCAGTGTTTCTGACCTGGGGGGTTGGATTTGCCCCCAGGGGGCATTTGTTAATGTCTGGAGACATTTTTGGTTGTTGCAGCTGGGGCGAGGGGTGTGATGGTGTTTAGTGGGCAGAGGCCATGAATGCTGCTAAACTTCCTGGAATGCACAGGACGGACAATAAGGAATGACCTGGCCCCAAATGTCGATGGTGGTAAGGATTGAGAATCCCTGATGTAGCAGGGCTGTGAGAACCCAGACACTGGGGTCAGGCAGACCCGGGTTCAAATCCCAGCCTTCTGTGGAACTGGCTGGGTGGCCTTGGGCAAGTTAACGAATCTGGTAAGTCTCAGTTTCCTTCTCTGTAAAGTGGAGACCGTAGTTTCTATTACCCTTCAGAGGGTTTCTGAGGGCACTGAATCAGATGATGAAGGCTAAGGTTGTACAGATAGCACAACAACAAAATCTAAATCCAAATGCAGCTACAAGTACTTTTCTCTATACTAACTCAATACCCAGGGCAACTCTGAGGCGGTATTATTATTATCCCTATTTTGCAGATGAGAAAACTGAGAAAACCTAAATAACTTGCCCCAGGTCATGCATAAGTGGTGAAAC
>VBSM01000316.1:970802-981653 GCA_008086735.1 Cheirogaleus medius
CCCAAGACCTGTGCTGCAAAAGTTCTGGGTGAACAGGCGCCCTTCCCCGGGCCCAGGATAGAGACAGAGCACAGAGCAAAAGTAGTTCACTATACTTCTTAGTGTGTGCTCATTGCTGTTGGTATGTCTTCAAGCTCACTAATGTTTTCTTCTGTAAAGTCTGACCTGCCATTAACCTCAGCCAGTGCACTTTTCATCTGAGAAATTAATAGTTTTTATGAACATATGGAATAAAGTTATAATAACTCTATTAATGTTCTTATTTGATAATTCTAACATCTGTTTCAGTTCTAGGTTGGTTTTGAGTGATTAATTTTTCTCCTCCTTATAGGTTATATTTTTATGCTTTCTACATAATTTTGGTAATTACGTAGAATCTGGTAATTTTTCACTAGATTTCATAAATTGCGAATTTTATTTTGTTGAGTGTTAGGTAATTTTGTATTCTTACATATTTGACCTTTGTTCTGGTTAAGTTACCTGGAAAAAGTTTGGATGCTGTTTGTGTGTGTTTGTATTTTTTTTTTTTTAAGATTTATTAGTCAGTAGACTTCCTCAAGGAAGAAATCTGGGGCAATGTTAGGGCTCACCTTGTTTATTTACATTTCTTTCAGGTGTCTCTGTCTTTCCTCGCCTGTTGTCCAGTGTTTTGAAGCTGTTGGTTCATATTTTTTGTCTGTTTCAGGCAGAAGCATAAGTCTGGTTCTTGTTACTCCAGCTGGGCTGGAATCAGAATTGTGGTCCAGCTTCCAGGTCATTTTTACTCTTATCCCTCTGTGTTACGACTATTACCTCTATTTAGAGATGAAGAAATCAAATTTCAGAGACATTATGTCATAAAAAGGCAAAACTAGTTTCAGATGCTAGGTTTTTTCTTCAGAGTGAACACAAATAATCAGGAAAGTGCATTTACAAAGGAGAAATAGAAAATAAGGCCTGTTGTTGGTGACCTGTTACTTATCCTTCTTTCTTCTTAAAGCCACAACTCCTGACCAAAGCAAAGTGATATCCATCTTCCTTCCAGAGCACCGGCTTCTCCCTTTATTGTTTTTCGAACCATTCATTTCTGCCTAAAATAAATTTCTATAGATTTTGACCTCTTTGGGGATTAACCAGCAACAAATTAAGTGTTATCTCATTCAGCAATGAGAAGTAAAGTAGGACTTCCGTCCTGTAGGAATTATCATGGGAAAATGAAAATGTCTCCAGTATTTGCGGTGCTGCCTCAGAGCCCATTGTTGTTTTACGACGTGATCCCGGGGAGGCTCTGAGAGCTGGAGGGGCAGACGTGTGAGCTCAAGTTCCGGCCAACCCAGCGGCTTGCACAGGGCCCTGTCTGTAGGCCTCCACCATCTTGGCTGTGAAATGGAGATGAAAATGCCCCAGCCCCTCTCTTCCCCAGGGTCACTAGGAAAGTCAAACGCAATCCTAGAGGTGGGCTTAGTAGAAAACGGTTAAACATTGAATCAAAGAAGGCTATTACTTAAAATTCTGCTCTTCGGTAAGCCAGGTATAGGTACCATTTCACCTTTAGGAAGAAAGCTTTGTGTGAGGACGCCAGACTCAGGGGCGGTTTGTTGGAGGGAGGACTGGGCTGTAGCAGGAAGCCCGCAGGCTTGGTGGTTGGACTGAAATAGGTTCTGCAGGTGACATGTTTACTCATTTACTTCCTGTTTCATTTCAAAGGTCATCATTTGAGCCCAGCCTTCCTGGCAGTAATCACAAGGGAGTCGAGCTCAGCCCCCAGTCTGCTAAACTGTCTCCCCTCTCTGTGCACTTTCCATGCCTGGGCTCTGCTTCTGTGCCTGAGATATCTCGCCCCAACTCCAGGTGGCCCTCAAGTACTGGCGCGGTCATCTTCTGGGAAGGCTGCCTAACAGATTTAGCTGCTCTTCCATCTGTGCATCTCCGAAGCTCGGTACTGTTGATAAAGATCTTACCATATTGTAGGAAAATCACTCTTTAACATTTCTAGCTATCCTCCTGTATTTTAAGTCTTTCAAAAGGTGGGAAGAGATTTAATTCATCTTAATATCTCAAACCTTCTAATGGTTAAAACATTTGAAACATTTTCATAGTTTTATTTACTTTTTTTTTTTTTTTTTAAGAAAACCCTGCACAGTAACTGATGCAATTTCAAAGAATTTTGAAACAGTTGAAAAGGGAATAAATTGAAATAGAAGTCCCCCAGTTCCTCACACTCTTCCAGTCCCTTACTCTTGGGTTTTACCTCTGTCACTGGTCGGGGAGCAGTACCTCTCTAAACATCCCTACGCATAGGTATGCTTTAGAGACACATACATCCTACTCACTAGAAAAGATTAGACAGGGTCGTGATCTACTCATCATTCCACAACTTACTTTCTCTGCTGAATATATTTGGTATTTTACGTTAACATTCCATTTTGAATGCCTTTTTTTTTTTTTTTTACCAGTTTTCTTATTGACAGTCACATTTTCAGGTTTTTACTATTAAGTACAAGCCTGCAGAAAGTCTCCTTGAAAAACTTTCGATCTGCTTTCCAAAACATTTGGAAATGTTGCTTTCTAAGTGACTTTGAAATGTTTGATTTCTTCCCGCTCCTTCTTCACCAAGATAGCAAGAACTTTAAATTTCAAAATCATGAGTTTGAAAACAGTTGGCTTTCACAACTGTTTCCAAATAAATTTTTCTCCGTTTTAAATCCAAACATCTTAAGGCACAATTTCAAAACATTTTAGATATTAAACTAGTTTATTTTCTAAGCTTGCTGATGAGCTGAAATTTTTTTTAAATGATTTTCAAACAATTTGAAATGTTCCAAAATAACTTCTAAATATTTTGAGGCACTTGAAAACTCATCAGGCCTTTAAAATCATTTATAAAACATTTAAATAAAAGTGATTAGAAAGTGCAGAAAAAGCGCACAGATTTTATCTTCCAAGGCTAACATATTTTAGAATATGTTAGCTCTTTTTCACTAAAGGAATATAGACTATTTCTTATCATCGTACCATTTTCTCTGCTTTTCTCCTCTCTGGAATGGAATTCTCCTTTTCTTCATTCACTGAAGAAATCTTTCCTGAGTGCCTACTGTGTGCTAGGCGATGTTCCAGTTGCTGAGAACAAAGCAGTAAATAGGACAAAAATGACTGTGCTTGTGGAGCTTCTATTCCAGTGGGGGAATACAAAATTTCACAAATTGATTAAGAAAAATACAGAAGACAATGATAAATTCTAAGGAGGAAGAAAACATCAGGTAAGGAGAAAAGCACAAGAAGTGTTGGGAGCAGCGTCTGCAGAACACGGCTTTTGAGCAGAGGGCCTGGCGGAGGTGAGAGGGCGAGTCACATAGATATTTGGGGAAAGAGCTTCCCAGGTTGAGGGAGAGCGAGTGCGAGGTTCTGCGGCCCAGAGGTGGATGTCTTGGGCACAGCTGGGAGGCCGTGTGGCTGCAGTAGAGTGGCAGCGGGGAGTGACGGGGGCAGAGGTCAGGCACGTAATGGGGCCTCGCAGGTCACTGTAAGGACTTAGGCTTGTTCTGCAAGGAGGATGGGAGTCTGCCGGAGGGGTCTGAAGTTGGTCCGAATGATCTGGTGTACGTTTTGACAGGCTCACCCTCGCTGCTGTGTGGAGACGTGCAGGTGGCCAAGAGGGGAAGCACACGGCTCGTGGAGCAGGCAGAGCAGTGACGCAGGGGAGACCGGGTGGAGGAGCCGCAGCGCCAGGGAGTGCAGGTTAGAGTCTAGGTAAAATGAAGACTTTATGGAGAGGATTTGCTGGTGGACCAGTTAGGAGTTATGAGCGAAAGAGAGGAGTCAAGGATTTTGAGCAAAGCCACCAAATGGATGGCTTTGCCTTGGAGGGCGTTGTGATATAGCGTCATGAGAAGACTGCAGGAGACGTGGGTTTGGAAGGGGACATCAGAAACTGGTTTGGGACATTTTACATCTGAGATGGCTGTAGATATCCAAGTGGGCAGCTGGAAATACAACTGTGAGTTCAGAAGCGAGGCCGGGCCTGGAGATGTACATTTAGGAGACAGCAGATTATAAACTGTATCTACAGCCACGGGCTGGACAGGATCACCCAGCGTGAGTGTTACTATGCAGGAAAGAGACGCAGGGACCGTGCTCTGGGACACATCAACACTTTGAACTTTGGAGGATGAGGAGATACCAGCTAAGGAGGCTGAGATGGCCCAGAGAGACATGGTGCTGTGTTCTATCAGCCAAGCGGGAAGGTAATGCAGGAAGCGGAGAGGGCGGAGAGACATTCTGTGAACACTTTTCTTGCTCTTATGTCAGTATTGATCTCTGTCCTTAAGTTTGTTCATATTAATCAGCATTTATATCTTTGCTGGAAGCCAGCAACTCTGATTCGTTTTCCTGTGGCTTACAGTTAGTGCAGCATCTGGGTTAAGTAGGCACCCAACAACTGCAATGTCAAAATTGTTTGAAAATAAGCACTTTCCATGTCAAAGGCGATACTTGCAGAAGTGAGCCATTGTGCAAGAGTCCTGAATGGACTTCGGACTTTCACAGAGGGACGTGTTCCCAGTAGGAATCAGTGTAATGTTCCTCCCCGTGGTTCAGGCAGTGGACTTCTGTGACCAGTTAGGCGTTGCTATGTGTTAGGAGCTTTTTGAGAAAGTAAATGATTGAATACTCATAATTGTTAGTCCCCAGTAATGCCAACTACCTTATGTTTTGTAAAAGGCCAGTGGGATCAATCAGCATTGCTTTATATGATTACGAAACATTTTGTACAAGAGATAAATCACTCTGTAAACATTGACAAACTACCTATTCTGTATTCATAATGGGGAGATGTGCTGTGGAGAGTTGAAAGCACCAATTCTTGGATCCCACCAAGAAGTTACTACCTAGCATGGTGCCAGCTGTTGTGATGTGCATCTGCTAGTATCTCCCGCTTCTTTCCAGTGGGAGATAATGTAGTCAGTCATCAAACTCTAGACTGCTCGTCCTGAATGTGGCCCAAAATCCTCCTCCAGGAAGCTGTTGACAGTTGGAATTCACACATGAGATGACAGTTGTTTGCCAATCCATATTTTGGATTTCCTGACATTGGTACAATGAGGCCATTAGAGCAAAATGGAGCACAGTCATGAGAAATGGAGACCAGCGTCTTTTTCATGTGGATAGAACATTGGAAATAAGATAGAAACACTAGTTCAAATGCCTGTTCTGCTAGTGGGAGAGTGGCTTGGGGAGAGTCACTTCAACTTCTGGACACTTTTGGGTGGCTTCTATGCACACAAAGTATTTACACACAGAGTACAGTAGCAGTTTCTTCAGGAGGTTGGAGTAGAGTCAGAGGTTAATATTTCTCCTCTCCAAAAGCTTCTGCTACTAAACTTCTATGGAATACTTATTTATTTATTCATTTATTTTTGAGATAGGGTCTTGCTCTGCCTCCCTGGGCTAGAGTGCAGTGGCATCATCTTAGCTCACTGCAACCTCCAACTCCTGGGATCCCAAGGGATCCTCCTGCCTCAGCCTCTGAAGTAGCTGGAACAACAGGTGCATGCCACCATGCCCAGCCTTATAGAGACAGAGTCTCGCTTTTGCTCAGGCTGGGTCTTGAACTCCTGACCTCAAGTGATCCTCCCGCCTTGGCCTCCCAACGTGCTAGGATTACAGGCGTGAGGCACTGCACCTGCCCTTTGAATACTTACTCTGTGCCATGCATTCTGCTAAAGGACTTTATGTGCATCAAGCAATTTATTCATCTTCCTAATATCCCTGTGTGGGAGGTACTATTGATATCCTCATTCGATAGAGGAAGAAACTAGGCACAGAGAGTTGAAGTAATTTGCCCAAAGTCCTACAGCAAGTGAATATCTAAGTGCTTTCTAACCCAGGCTCTCTGACCTCTAAGTAAGTCCGAAGTCCACTTACTGAATTAATTCACTGTAGCGAAGTCATTGTGGTTTTCAAATGTTTAAAAGGAAAGCAAGGTTGCTCTGGTTGAAGCTAGGGACCAGGAGCCCAAGACTCTGGGGTCTTTCACGTGCTCCTCCAATCTCCAATTTCCTAGGAACCGTCTCTGTGGAACCCAAGGAATCCAAGAAACAGCCTGAGAACCTCAGGGCTGGGAGACCACTGGCTTCTCAGCTTCCACGTTATCTTTGCATGTGACAAATACAGCAGCATAAAATATCAGCATTCATTCCTCAGCCCTCAGGGGGACCACTTAAATCATAGATGATGCTAACTTGAATCCTGGCTTTACAAAACATCCAATTAGGAAGTGATTCTTCAAGGCTGTTCTGGAAGCCGCCAAGGATGTGGTTTGTTAAATTACTTGTGTCTCCACTCTGTGGGCCCAGGGGAAGCATGCTTCTCTGGCCTCTGTGTTAAGGGCTTCTCTTGAACACTGGTGTGCTTTAGCCTTATGTCTCGTAACACGCTGACTTCCTTGACATACGGACTTCTAGAAAACTCAGAACCAAATTAGTGGTACAGTCATAGGGAGTTTACTGAATTTGCTCATGGCTCTAAATCATTTTCTTTTCCTTATTTTCCTTTTGTCTCATTTTTCTTCCTTTTAATTTAATTTTCTGTGGTGTGCACATTTTTGGAAGCCATCTTAAATCCCTTTTGGAATAGAGTGGCTTATACATGAAGAAAAAATATTCTCTTTAAGAAAGAGTTCTCTGCAAATGACTGTATTAATACTGGGCTCCATTAATTAGCTTAAAGTCTTGGATGAATGAGTTTTTCATTGCTTTTCATAGTATTGTAAAGTTCATCATAAAAGTGGAACCCAATCTTGCTAGAGATGAAAGAAAATAAGGTCATATTCAGCTACTTCCAAGTTGTCATATTGTAGATTGGACAAAGAGGAGTACAAGAGTCATCATTCAGGATGAAGGAATGAAGGTGAAACAAGAAAAAGCAAATAGATGTCAAGAAAAGCATTCCTATTAGCTGGGTCACGGTTTCATGCTAGAGGCCACCGCCTCTCCAGGCCACTGCAGCTTCCCAGCCGACCTTCATGCTTGTACTCTGGCGCACTAGAGCTCACTCACCACACTGCAGCCAGAGTGAGAGCAAATTGCAAATTGGCTCCTACCGTGTTTCCCTGAAAATAAGACCTCCCCATAAAATAAGCCCTAGCAGGATTTCTAAGCATTTGCACAATAGAAGCCCTACCCCGAAAATAAGCCCTAGTGACGGGCGTGGCTACGCAGCACATCTGCACAACCCATGCATGTTGTCGCGGAGCGGTAAAGAAGACGAGCAGCCCTTCTCATCTGCCCCATGAGAGCTCTATGGCTCCACATGAGAGATTGGGGCCAATGGTTCTAAAGGAAATAGAGTCGCAAGAAATTCAGGATGGAATTTGGGGTTTGGAGAGTTAGGATGATGTTCTAGAAGAAGACGACTTCACTATATTTGAATCAATGTAGATGGTTGTACCGTACTTAAAAAAAAATCACACACCCCCTGAAAATAAGCCCTAGGGTGTCTTCTTGAGGACAAATAAATATAAGACTCTGTCTTGTTTTCGGGGAAACACGGTATTACCTACCTGCTTAAAACTTTTAATATCTTCCTTCTGTCCTTAAGCTAAAGACTAAATTCTTGCACGTGGCCTTACGCCTGCATGGTCTACCCTCTGCCAGCTTCTCCAGTCCTCTCTCACCTCCCTCCTTTTATTCTCTCATCCTCTACCACAAAGGGCAGCGCATGTCAGAATCCTCCAGAGAGCCTGTTGAAACGCAGATGGCCGCACTCCTGCTGCCCAGAGACTCTGATCCAGTAAATCTGAGGTGAGGCCTGACAGGTGCAATTTCCCAGGTGGTGCTGATGCGGGTATGAGGACCGTCCTTTGCGCGGCACTGCCCAGCACATTTTTGTCCACCACTGAGCCTTCGCATCGTGGTCAGCAAACTTTTCCTGTAGAGGACCAGATGGTAAATGTTTTTGACTTTGCACTCCATTTGTTCTTGGTCTCAATGACTCAGCTCTCCCTATTCAGCTCTGCCGCTGTAGCATGAAATCAGCCATAGGCAATACAGAATGGATGTAGCTGTATTCGAATAAAACTTTATTTACAAAAGCAGATGATGGGCTGGGTTGTCTGTGTGTACAAACCATGAGCTGCGGTTTGGTGTGAGCCGTGCTACCTCGTACAGTGGGGCTGGTACACATGAGGTTTTCTCTTTTTATTGGGATGTTCTTTCTCTCTTGGTCTAGTTAACTATTTCTCAGTCTTCGCTCATATCAGTCATATCCTCCCCTCCCCTTTCTGAGCCCCCAGTCATTCATAGCATTATCCATCCATCCAGCAGCATTCACCATGTGCCTTTTAAGTGCTGGGCACTGTTTCTAAGTATTAGGAAGATGGAAAAGTGGAAGACAAGATTTCTATTATCATAGGACCTCTATTTCAGTGGAGTAACATAACATAAAAGTAAGAAAATAGGAAATTAAATAAGATTCGTATAAAAGCATGGGGTGATACGAACCATGAGAAGTCCCTCTCCTTCGTCGTGGTTGGCACAGTTCAGTTTTGCATTTGTCTGTGGGCCTGTGTGATGCATATCGCTCTGCTTGGAAGTTTTATGAGGTAGCACCTGTCTGGCTTTGCTCTCTATTCTCTGCTGCCCTGTTGCCTGGCACAGAGCCTAATGGAGACAGGGTCTCCGTAAATACGTACCAAATCGAGTTCTGGATTTAATAGGCCACCCACAGGACTGTTTAATTTATTCTTGCATAAAGCGCACATTCAACTGGGTCAGTACTCTTTGGCAGAGATGCTGGGGCATAAGAGATGTGAGTTTTTTCATTAATTCATTGATCCAATATTTGTTGAGCACCTACTATGTGTCAGGCTCTGCTCTAAGTTAGGGGACAAAAGGATTGTCTGAAACAGAGAAATATCCCTGCCGTCGTGGAGTTTTTACCTTCTAGTTGAGGTTGGAAGTGGGGCAGCTGGTAACATGGAGCACATATATTGTATTTAATGGAAATCAATGCAAATGACAAAAATAAAGCAGGGAACAGGAGGTGGAGAGTACTGGGTGGGGAGGCAAGCAGTTGCAATTTTAAATAGAGTGGGAAGCAAAGGCCTTGCTGACAAGGTGACCTTGGCACGGAGGTCTGACGAGGTGGAGGAGCGAGTCCAGGAGCCAAGTAAACATTTGAACCCTCCAGAGGGCAGGGGCATTCAAAGGGATCAACTTCTTAGAACTCATCTGTAGTGAAAGTCAGCTCCATTTCAGATGTTATGTCTTACTTTCCTTTTTTTTTTTTTTTTTTTTTTTTTTTTTTTTTTTTTTTTTTTTTTTTTTGAGATAGACTGTTGTTCTGTGGCTGCAGTTATAGTGCTGTGGCCTCACTGTAGCTCACAGCAGCCTCAAACTCCTGGGCTCAAGTGATCCTCCTGCCTCAGCCTCCCAATTAGGTGAGACTACAGGCACACACCAGGACTCCCAGATAATTTTTCTATTTTTAGTAGAGACAGGGGTCTCACTCTTGCTCAGGCTGGTCTCAAACTCCTGAGCTCCAGCAATCCTCCTGCCTCGGCCTCCCAGAATGCTAGGATTACAGGCGTGAGCCACCATGCCTGGCCAGATGTTACGTTTTTTTGTTTGTCTTTTTACTTTTTTCTTTCTTTCAGATGTTATGTCTTAAAGGAGACCCAGACAGTGTGAATTCAGGAAATCCTCTTGGTGATTAACTTCTACACTATCTGGTGACCAACCTCTCAGAAGCAAGATTCTTTTCAGTCATGACAATGGAGGAAAAGTAGAGATATCACAAACCCTTCTAACCATAAACAGTCTCTTCTTGCCCTAGCTTCCCCTGAAATAAAGCCACTGGAAAATGATAATTTAATGGCATAAACTTAGTGAAAATTTACCAGGAGGTATTTTGGAAAGATCCTTTATGTTGAGTGGTTTATCTGGAGGAGTTACTGGGTAGGATTTAACTAGATCACACCTTTTATATGACACAGAGTACTACACTACTCGTTGGTTTCTCATGTCCATTTTTCCTTCTCCTGCAGTAATAGAACTGCTAATTTTAATGAAGGATATGGCTGTCCACAATAAAGGTATCTGACAGCCTCCCTTGCAGCTAGGTATGACCACGTGGCTCAGATCTAGCCAGTAGGCAGGATATAAGCAGAATGGGTTTGTACAGTCCAAGCAGATGTCTTACAGGGGAAGGGTATGTTCTTTCCTTTTCCTTTTCTCCTTCCCGCTGGCTAGAGAAGGGAAAGAATGGCCAAGACTCCAGCAGCCATCTTGGACCTCGCAGAGGAGGCCACATTCCTGCCACAGTGCAGTGGAAAGCTAGAAGGTGACAGAGACCCTTGGGATTGTGGAGGTGTCATTCATATTGGCTCTGGACTACCCATTTCCAGAAATCCATTTCTATAAATTTTATGGGAGAAACACTCAGTTCGAAGCTGTTCTTAATTTGGGTCTGAGGTCACATGCAATGAAACTTAATTAAAACTAATATATCTGGATTTTATGGAGCCACCGAGGTCTAAGAAAATTCAGAACAAACATAGGTGTTTATTTTTTAAGCCCTAAAACTAGATACAGTCAGAATGAGAACTGTGTATGTGCTTCAAAATGAAATTTCTTTTATTGTTTTTATTAGAAAGCAATACATGCTCATTTTAAAAGGAGCAGACAGGCAAACAAAAAATGACATGACGATACGACCGTCATTCCACACACCTAGAAATGATCTGTTAATACAATGGTGCATTAACTTTCAAATAGTACATGAACTCCAAAGTTTGGGAATGACTACCCTCGGGAAAATAAGGTGCTGTCACCAAATAGAGAAGCCCTCCCATGTGGGCAAAAAAAAAAAAAGAGA
>VBSM01000316.1:981753-994783 GCA_008086735.1 Cheirogaleus medius
TGCCTCAGCCTCCCCAGTAGCTGGGACTACAGGTGTGTGCCACCATGCCCGGCTCATTTTTATTTATATATATATTTTGTTGTCCAGCTAATTTCTTTCTACTTTTTTTTAGTAGACACTGGGTCTTGCTCTTGCTCAGGCTGGTCTTGAACTCCTGAGCTCAAATGATCCTCCTGCCTCGGCCTCCCAGAATGCTAAGATTACAGGCATGAGCCACCGCGCCCGGCCCTGAAAAATATTTTTGTTTTTGAAAACAAGGTATACTTGTACTTTCTATCATGTAGAATCCTTTGGTAAAATTCTTTTAAGATGGGTAAATTAAACCCCTATTTAGCCTGGCTAAGAAACAACAGTTCTAAAATATTTATAAGAAATTGGAAGAAATGTTCAATTATTCACATTATTATTTGAAACCATTACACGGGGAGTGAGATGGGACCTTCTCCAACTGGCATTTGTAGTGATAACTCCTTGACCTATGGAGAATCCCAAGAGGTATGTGTATTTGTGAAGATGGACAATGGTTTAATTTATTTCCAAAATTAATTTTTCAAAATTATAATGACACAAATTAAAGACACTTTGAGTTATATTGTAAACCAAATAAATTAGTTTTAGTCTTGACGTGCGTAAATTATACCTTGGTATTTAGGAAGAGAAATGTTCCCCGTGGCCATTGATGGGCCCTCACCCCGTGGTTTATAAATCAAGGGTACAATTTGAGAATAAAACACTTTTTATGAAATAGAATGTCAAGAGCTCCTTGTTAAATTTGCTGTAGCAATTAAGTTCTCAGGTGAGAAAATGCCTCTTTTTCAGTGTTTTATTAACGCTGTCATTCAGTTCTCCATTTATAGGAGCAGCTCTTCAGAGTAAGTACACATTAGGATGACTTTTCCCCTCCATTTAAATGAAAAGTTTACGAGGAGGAATTGATTCCCGTCCGCTCATTTGAATAGCAGTGGAGACCGGATCTGTGCCCGTTGACAGGGAAGAGAGAACAGGGCAGAAGAACAGCAAATTGCCATCCTGGCTGGTGGCACTGAGGTGGAGATGACCCCAGGGGCTGCACGTCACCTGGGGCAGGTGTCTGCGTGCACCACGGGCATTGTCTTCAAAAACATGACACCCTGTTTCCACCCAAGCTTGAGATTCTAATTGGTCATAACTTTGGGGTAAAAATGTGATGGTTTTGTATTGCTTGCCTCAGTTTTTAAATCAGGAAGAGGGAGGGGCATGAGAGAGAGAGGTGACAGAGACAGGCCAGACTGCTGTACATGCGGCTGGCTTTGGTGTCTGTAATTATTCCAAGGAAAACAGTCGCACCGGGGAAGTTACTTCTTCCAGAGTAAGGAGCATGGGTGTGGAGTCAGACAGCCCTGTGTTTAAATTGGTCTTCGACAGTGACCCGCCGTGCACCCTGAGTAAACTTACAGGCTCAGCTTCTGCACTTCCCGATGAGTGGCACTGCAGCTCACAGGGCCAGCATGAGGTCAGATGAGTGACGTTGCTTCCTTGGCTATAGAACACGTCGGTGGCCTCCAGCCAGATGTCCTCACCGGGAGCACACCCAGAGTTGAACAAGTGGTGCTTAGTTCTTTTTGCAGGGGAGGGGACAATCCCAGAGGGCACCCTGGGGGTTCTAAGAAAGAAGGGGGCAGAACAGACTTGCATGGGGTTTGGCTTTGTGTCCAGTGGTTTTGGGGACAGTGTAAGGAAGTGGGGCATCGCTCTCAGTCCGATGTCGCCAAGCAGTGAGGCAATTCCGTGCACGTGCATCTTAATAAATCTCATTTATTTTAATGGGAGGAGGGCAGACTGGAGGGATGCGGACGCTGTCATCGATAAAGAAGCAGCAGTCACTCGTACCAGTCAGAGAAGGGAAGGTGTCTGGTTATTTTTGTGGTCTGGGCAATATTCATGCTTTGTTTGTGTTCAGACACGATTACACAATCGTCTTGTTTTTCATCTCGATCTATCATGGTCACGGAGTGGCCTTGTCTGATGTTAATGTTCTGTGAAATTGTTCGTGTTCCACAGGAAAACATCAAGGTCTAGCTGGTGATGCCTGGCCAGCTCCTACATGCCAAGGGTTGCTTTTCTCTTTCTCAAGCATTGCACAAGAGTGGGATGTTTTACGTTTGCAAATGAACAGACACAGGATTGGTGCTTCTGTGTGTGTGTGTGTGTGTGTGTGTGTGTGTTCCAGCCTCGGCAGTGTGTGGGGCTACCTTCACTGGTAAAAGCACATCCTTTAATTGATTGAGACGTTGATGTGACTTAGCAGCCATGCTAGAGACATTCCAGCGTCCTCACTGGACACTTCCTCTCCTCAAGGAAACTGCCCACCCGCGCACGTGCTGAGAAGAGAGCCTGTGTTTTGTGCTAGGCGGATCTCTCCCCTCTCATCCATCACAGCTGAATGCGTCAGAGCTGGGCCGGGACCCAGCAGCAGCCAGGCCACAGGCTGGACAGTGACCTAGGACCTTGGGTCCTGCTTGAAGTGTTGGCCTGGACCAACCAGATCGCTCTCTCCAAATTGGGAGACCAAGCGACTGAACCAGCTAATGATGGGGAGCAAAGGACCATAGGATGCAAACTGACATTATTAAGGTCATGAGAGAATAAAGGAGAAACAGATTAGACAGGGACGGGGAGAGCCTCGGTGGACAGAGTAAAGAAAGTAACAGAATAGAGGCCCGCAGAGAGATAGTAACAGTGGCCCATGGGGCTTTCTCAGGACCCACTGCGTCCCAGTTCTCCCCTTGACCACACTATGGCAGATTTCTTCCTCATGAACTAACTCACCCGGCCCCTGTGTTTTGCAACACAGTGATATTGCTTGAAGTAATGGTCTAGAAGGTTCGAGATTTAAAGAACTGTAGATAACATCTGGCCTTTGTTTTCCAGTTGAGGGGACTTAGTCTACGGGAAGTGAGACAGGTCGGGGACAGGACGCGAATAGGACACAAGACACGCACTGTGCTTCTCGCTAAGGACGATCATCACATTTGGAGAAAGTCTACTTTCTAAGATAGCCCTTCAAACAGACAGAGTAGATAATTGCCTACAAGTGATTTGAGGAGCTCTGGAAAGATCCCCTCTTCCTTTTCTGCTCCTCCCTCCTTTCCTAGCTCCGCAGGCTGTCTGTTGCAAAGGTTAAATGGGTTTGCGTGTGTGAAATTCTTTCCGCAGTACTGGAGCATAGTAAGAGCTAAATGAGTGGCACCTACAAAAAATGTGCTCTAAATTCTTGTGCTCACTTTTTTATGCCAGGGCCCCAAGACCAGCAGGAGTAGATTATCCTCTTAATGTGTCATGGTAACTAGGCCTATTAGATCAAGCTTAAAACAGCAACCAAAAGATACGATCAGCAGCACTAGATTGCTCTATCACCTGTGCTGATAAAATTTTAAGCATCTTGCACTAGTCTAGTATTGACATTGGTCTAGCTACCTGTCATAGCAGCTCCCGTTACAGACACAAACGCTGTTAGGTTTTATTCCCATTGCACAGATGTGGAACCAAGGCTCAGAGCAGCTAAAGGGTGAGTAAGGATGTTCTCCTTGCAGGGAGTGGCGTGAGAATGCAGGGCACCGGGAGGCGGGCGAGAGCGCGCCAAGTTGGGGTGAGCTCTCCTGACTTCACCACGTTCCCCGGGACCAGCGCTCCACAGTGAGGAACTTGCAAATAAAGGGCCCTCTCTCCACCTGGCTGCGGGGTAATTCTTCCCTGTCCAGGCTCAGACTTCACCAGCATGATTCGCACCTGCATCCGGGAAATTGTCTCCCCTTCACACTCCTCTCTGTTTCTGCAGGTGATGAGGAGCGTGGCGGTTGGAGGTTGGGGAACGTTCCTCCCGTAAGGAAAGCAGCCCCGTGGGTCCAGCGGAGCCTCCAGTTGAACAGAGGTAGGGGAAAGGTTGCTATGTGACTTTTTGCAGTATGGTGTACAGTAAGTTCTTTTGAAAGCTTGGGAAATGTGAAGTCCCAGTGCTTTCTAGAGGACTCTCAGAACTAAGTCATGGATTCTGGGTGTATGGAATCCTATTGCTGCTCGGGAGCAGAGCGAGGCAGGGCTGGATTTGGGAGGCAGGCTGCTTGCTGAGCGTGGTCAGGGTTTGTCCTGTCTGATGGCCACGCCTTTGCTGGAAGGGGGATATCTTTTAACAAAATGGCTCTTTAAGAAACTATGTGGACTGAACGCTTATATTTTTAGGATCTCTAACAATTCTCCAGCTGACCCTCGGCATATTTTTAAAGCTGTTAGGCTTAAGATATGTATTTTCATCGAAGTACTTTTGTTCACATGTGAAATTCACTTAAGGGAAATCCACTACTAGTTTGAATTTTTATGTATTACCCTACTTAAGACCATAAGAACTTAATTGTAAAATAAGCATTTGGTGGCCATTTCATGTGCCAAGTACCCCATTTCTGTTATATACTCATTGTCACTTAAAAAACATTTTTAAAAGCTCCTAAGTTTCATCTAAAATAGAACATATGATATATTTATAATATGTAGTACATATGGCTTTGGAGTTTATGCCAAGTGTATCTGCTCAGAATCTTAAAGTCAGTCTGTGTATTAAATGCTTATCTTCATATCTTTGGGACGGCTAAGCCAAGTGACATAAAAGCATTTTAAGTAATGGGGTACTGTTAAAAAGAAAACATTTCTGAAATTTATTTTTTTCTAGAAAAAGTGGGTTAAAAAATTTCAACTAACTTTGATAGGGTTAATTTCCTCTTTTTTTTTAATTGATGCTGTTGTCTACAAACAAAGCAGTATTCTGCTTTGTGTGTGTGTGTGCGCATGTGTGTACTTCTTCAAATGTACAATATTTTTGGTAAACATAGATGCCTACGTGAGCATTTTTGTCCAAAAGTGACTTCACCATAATATCAGAACTAATCTAATATTACAACTATCCATTCACCTGAACAATTTGACCCTTTATCTCCTGGTTTATAATAATTATTTTCTTTCATGAAATCAAGCTAGAGAACTAAATGACATATTTGTGATGTTAACAGTATAGACTCATTTCAATAAGTTGCTTTGATCCTCTTTTTTAAGAGTATCTTTATTTTGCCAACGTGACCTTCTTTTCAGCCCGGTTTTATCTGAGAAATAGCCTTAGTTATTCTTTGAGCTTTTCCACTCTCTGTGGCCTCCAATGAATTTATCATTGTTCAGACATTGAGCTTTGCTCCCATGGAAGTACAGAAGTATTTTTTTTAAAAACTCAGAGTACTTGCCAAAATACAATAGCGATTGTTAGCTAATCGTTATTGTGTGTGGAGCAGACAAAAGCTCTTTAAAATGAGTGTAGGTTTGCTCTCCAGCAACAATAATTCAAAAACTCATTTTTTCCCGTCATTCCATGGCAGCAATTGAGGCTGAAGCTGACTCGAACCTCCAATAAGATATGGAAAAAAAAAGGAATTGAATGTTTGTGAGAACCATTTATCATGTTTTGTGGCCGCACAGAATTTTCTGAAAAGCCTTTCTTTGTTTGGAGAATTCCCCATAATGTGAATCTTTCCTACCCAAGGTGGGAGTCAGATGCTCCTTTTCCCAGCCTCCCTTGCAGTTGGGTGCAGTCATGTGACTTAGGTTCCGCCGATAAGATGCAAACACCAGAGAGGTTTTACTGTGGAGCAACAGGAGGGAAGCGGTCAGCGTGCCAAGTTCACGTTCTGGGAATGGTGGTGGTGCAGGCATCTGGTTTTAGGAACAGGTGGAAGGAAGATTCCTGGCGTTCATGGCCTGACCAGGGATGGAGCCACAGTGTCTGAGTCCCAGGGGCAGTGGGACCTTCACTGCTTCTCAACCACCCTGGAGACTCTGAGCTACCAAATATCTTTTGATTCCAAATGACGATCCATCCAACGTTTGTAGATATTTTTACTTTATCAGCACTTGAATATGATTCTTAAGTGGAAAAGTAAATAAAGAAATCGGTATGAGATGAATATAAACAATTTTCTATAGGGTTTTTGCCAAATAATGGCCTTGGATGTGTGTCTAATTGTAGTAATTATAACAAAACCTTTTCACTTGGGACATGCACGCTCTTTTAGCCAAAGGAAGTGGCTAGAGGCAAAGTCCATCACTGACTGTGGGCTCTTTGGGCTCCTTCTTTTCCCATGTTCTACCCTTGATTTGCCAAGCTTTCATCTGCAGCTGGTCATTTACGTTGAGAAATGGGCTGATCACCGGAAGACAATTTGGTGGTGGTGTCTCTCTCTCAGTTTGAGTTCATTTTCTGAAGTAGGAGGCTTCCTGCCTTAACTGATACCATCAATGTTGCAATGTTGTAATGATATCAAGGTGTTTTGTGGTTCTATCCTTGGCTCCTACTCTGCTGCTTTGAGTTTTCTAGTTGAAGGGGACAGCTCTTCTGGATTGTCAGAAAAGCCATGGTGTGTCACTGATTGATCATACCCTGCACTCCGCTGCTCAGTCGTGCTGGGCTTCGAGGCCTCAAGTTGGCCAAGGTGATAGGCCGTGCTGACCTGCACTCCCTTCCCAAGCTGCGCTTGGATTCCCTTTCCAGGCTGTGCGTTCTTTTTGTAGTTACCTGCCTTTGCTAGAGGCTGAGTTGCTTGAAGCCAGGAATTCTACCTTGGCTCCCTGAGAGGTGTGCCGGACACATTCCGGCTAGTGCTTACGGTGGCAGTTATCCCAGTCAAGCCCTGTGCTCTGAGGGATACAGGTCTTGGCTGCATGAACCAGCATATATGGTCATTGTTTTTCCATCTCTCTGGTCTTGCCCACTCCTTGGGCACATTGACCAGGGACCAAACCCATCCATTTGGTCTCATAGCATGACCTGGTTTTATTCCCAGTGTCACCTTTGTGATCTCTTATATATCTCCTTCATGACAGTTTTTGCTGTCATGGGTATTTAGGCAGCTCTTTCAGCCTTTGGGGGCATGTGCTTGTTTGGGCCCCTAAACAACAGAGTCCTGTTTCTATGAACTTCTCCTTTCTTCCGTTTTCAAAATAGGTCCCCTCTCTTGCACAGCTGCTGAGCAATGGACAAAACAATTTCTCTTAGTAGACTGAAGCCACACTGTGCATTTTAAACTGCTGTGGTCCCAGGAAACAAAATAAGTAAAGCTTTTGGAATCCTTTAGATTTTATTGTTTCACTCTGAGTGGATTACATTTGCATGAAGTGTAAATAATTGAAATTAAATATTTATTCCACTGTTCAGCTTCATAAGTACAAGTATCTGAATACTCAGGAATATATCCAAACCACAGAATATTAAAACCTAAAAGCCAGAAAGGACCTTAAAATTTTTCTTATATCATGTATCAGACAAAGGACTTGTACCCAGAATATGCAAAGAACTTGCACAGCTTAATAACAAGCAAAATAACCCAATAAAACTGGGCTAAATATTTGTACAGGCACCTCAGAAAGAAGATATACCAATGGAAAATACAAACATGAAATGACGGCCAGAATAATTATTCCCTGTGGAAATGCAAGTTAAAAACATAGTGTGATGACGCTACACATCCATTAAAATAGACTAAAATTAAAAAGACTGGCCAGGTGCAGTGGCTCACACATGTAATCCCAGTACTCTGGGAGGTTGAGGTTGGAGGATCACTTGAGCTCAGGAGTTTGAGGTTGCAGTGAGCTATGGTGAGGCCACTGCACTCCAGCTGGGGCAAGGGCAACAGAGCAAGACCCTGTCTCAATTATAAAAAAAAGGCTGACCATACTAAGTGTTGATGAGGATGTGGAGGATCTAGAACTCTCATATTCTGCTGGTGGGAATATTAAACATACAACCACTTTAGCAAATGTTTGAAAGTGCTTTTAAAAAGAATTAAACCTCCACCTAATATATGCCCTAGGCATTCCACTCTTTAGGGTACTTACCCAAGAAAAATGAAAAAAACCATATGTCAACAGAAAGACTTACACATTTTCATGGCAACTTTATTTCTAATAGCCTGCATGGAAATGACCCACGTATCCATTAACAAATGATGATATACAATGGAAAACTACTCAGCCATGAAAAGAAATCACCTACTGATAACACCCACAGCTTGGATGAATCTAAGATCATTATGCTGAATAAACAAGGCCAGGCCAACAAAAAGTACACAGTGTATGATTTCATTTATGTAAAATTCTAAGAAATGCAAGCTGTTCTGTAGAGACTGAAAGCACATCAATGGTTGCCTGGGCATAGCAATGGAGAAGCAATGAATCACAAAGTGGCACGAGAAAATTTTTATTATTTATTTTACTATATGTAGTTCTCTTGTCCAGATCACATTTAGCACATTTTTCCCTGATAAGTAGATTATGTCTGAAAATGCACTTCCTTTATTATATTTTCTATCTACATTATTCCTAATAAGAAAATTGCTTAGATGCTTGTCTTTTTCTACATGATTACTGAGTTATTTTTGTCATCCATTATCATTTCACCATTAATGAGAATCTTTTATATTTTTTCTTTTACTCAACCCAGGCTGTATGTGCCTATTCACTCTGAGTAAAACTTTTATTTTTTTTCCCTTTAAATGACCCAGAAATTTGATAAAAGCGACGCAGTGAATAAAAACAGCTTTGTCTGCCTTAAAAGAGAGTCACCTAATAAAATTATAGCTTTAATTTTCAGCCTGACCTTTCTGATAATTTGTTTGAAATTTTATGATTTCAAAAGAAATAGACTGTTCACTGAGGAATGCATCATTTCCCTTCCCACGGGAGGTTTTGAAAACCGAAGCTCTGCGTCTGATAATCTAACGGCAGCAGGAACATTGCTGTTCGATGTCCCTTTCTGTGCCTGTAAATAGTGGAGACTGGTTATTCCATCTTTCAGCCATCACCCTTTCTAAAGTTACCTCTTCGCATTTCCCTGATTTTTAAGGGATCAGTGTGTACATCAGAATTTCTCAAACTTTCACATGTATAGAAACCCCCTGGGTTCTGATTCATCGGGTCTGGAGTGGGTGCCGAGATCTTGTATGTCTAGCAGGCTCACAAGTGACACCCTTGCTGCTGGTCCACGGACCATACTTTGCGTGACAAGGGCATTGATAACACCGAAACGGCACAAACCCCGTGGTGTTTGAGATTGCCTTTAAAGTAAACTCCTGTCTGTCAAAAGATAGCATCTCAGAAAAGATTTAAATTAGAACATTCCAAATATTGACTGTTTCTTTAGTCTTTATTATGAAATAGTCATAATGGACCATGTTGTCTGATATTCTTCCTGAAGATGAAACCAGCCAGGAAACAGAGCCAGCTGAAAGGCCAAAGGGAGCAGAGAAAGAGAGGATGCTAGAGCGTCTCCAACCTGTGCTGCACGTGCAATATGAGGATCCTGTGTAAGGAGGTAGACTGAATCCTTAGGCTCATTTTCAGCCGTCCCAGCAGCTTTGCTGTGGCCCAGGGGAAAGTTCTACTTGTTGACGCTGGGCGTGGCTGTGTGATTGGCTGCAGCCAATGGGCTGTTAGCAGAAGGCACAGCAGAGGCTCTATGTGGACTTGTGCATGAGGACTTTCACCTCCTACACCTTTATCTTTGCGGTGAGAATGGCACACTCAGGTGAGCCTGCTGGTCTGGGGAGGAGGATGAGAGGCACAGTCACCTCTGACCAAACCCAGGATAAACTAGCTCACCCCACCCCATCTTCAGACACCTGAGAAATACTGAGGGGTTTTTATTTTGAGCCACTCAAATTTGAGCCGCTTTGTTACACAGCAGGAGTTAGCTACCTTCACTGGAATAGTGTGTCTGATACAGTAGCTGAAGATCTGAGAAAAGTAAGACCAGACGTAGGAAGTTGACACAGGTGAAACAGAATGGGGTCCAGGCTAATGCCGACTATTGGATTTTGGATATTTTCGGTGCACACTTACGGACAGGTGAGTTGTACATAAAGGCAAGCTGAGATGGTGTAGATAGATGGGCGCTGTTTGAGCCAATCAGGATGAGGCACGACAACAGGAAGCTTTCTCTTACTGAGCTCTTGGCTGCTTATTCCAGGAGAAAAGACAAAGAAAAAGAGGGCTGGGAGAAAACACTTACCTGATTAATTAAATCTGAGCATGAATTAACTGAAAACATGCATCTTCTCATGTTGCTTAACTCTAATGACAAGGCACCATTTCTTCCCACGTGTTTGATACAAAATGCATTCGGGATCTCGCCGTATCACTAGGCTTGTGGCATTTGGGCTGCTAGTCATTGATGGCCATACCCCACACATAGGGAGTTTGTGAAATTCTTTTGGTCATTAATTCCCTGACTCATTCATTATTTGGAATGCACTTGTCAAGTTATTATATGCCCTCTAGAGCTGACATTTCTGCATGGGAAACATGCATTAATCACTTTATTGTAATTGTTACCATGGTTAAAAAAGAGGAAGCACGGTGAGCTCTTCTATGCTTGGAAAAAAGGGGTGCTTAGAGTGTGGGGCTCAGTGAAGGCCTCTCTGAGAAGAAAGGGCGTTGAAGTTAAAATTTGAAAGGGGTGGGAAGACAATGTCGGTGATAGGAACGGCATGTGCAAAGGTCCTGTGGATGATGATGCATGACTTACTCAAGGAAGTGAAAAGTCAGCTTGGCTGAACAGCAAAGGGAAGAGGGCAGACGCCTTATCAGGCGTGGCCGGGTTAGGAGTTTGGATTTTATTCTAGAGGTAACTGAGAGGAATGGAAAGGTTTCAAGCAGGGATGCAACATTAGCAGATTACCTTGGCTGTAACATGGAGAATGCATCAGAAAGAGGTAAATATGGAAGATGCGTCTTGCAGTGGTGCAGGAAAAAGAAATGTTGCCTTGGTAGTGGTAGTGGTGGTAGTGGATGTGGAGAGCTCTGGATGAGGCCCAGAGATATTTAGGGAGTCGAATCAACAGTTCTTGACATTGATTGGGCGTTGTGGGTAAGGAAGGAGGAAGGTGGGCTTTGAAGTTTCTGGTTTCGACAACTGATGGTGCTATTCATAGAGACAGCGGTCTTTGAAGAAACATGGGTTTGGGAATTGGATCAAGAGTTTAGTTTTTTTATGTGTCGATTTTTAGATACTGCGGTGCACGCAAGGGGAAATGTCGGGCAGACAGTTGGGCATGTCGTTCTTTAGCACAGAGGAGAGGCCTGAGCTGGACACGTCAACTTATAAGTCATTGCCATAGAGATGGTAATGGAAGCTAGGAAGAGGGTAGGAAGCTGGGAGAAAAGGTTGTAGAAACATCCCTGAGGAGGACTGTCAATATTTAAAGGAGGATTAGAGAGCAAAGCAGGCCAAGAAAGAGAGAGAGAAGCTGCAGGAAGCAGCACCGTGGAAGCAGGCGGTGTGCTGTACTGGAAGCAGCAGAGAAGCTAAGGAGGTTGCGGCACGAGGCGTGTCTGTTGGAGTTATTAATAGTAACAGGTAAGTCACTAGTGAACTTGGAAAGACTCGTGGGGCAAGAGGAAGGTAGGAGCCAGATTAGGATGAGAATACACTCTCCAAGCATCCTCAATTCTGTTTTGGGGAGAGGCAGGCTTCAGGGTGTGTGGCACTAGGAAAACACCAACATGAGATTTTTTTAAAAAAAAAATGTCCATGGATGGTTCAGGAAGCGTAATTTTTACCATTGGGATTAGGAATTAGATTGCACTGGTTTATATCTCAAGAATTCATGATTGGAATAATGGCTTTGCTCAAAACTACCTTTAATTTTGTTCTGAAAGATGGGTAGATAACATTTGTCCTTGTTTAAATGAGATTAAGGGGAATGGCTGCCACTGTCAGAAGGAAACAGGTTTAGATCCACCTGTACATGAGACCGTTGACCTAAAGATTGCTCATCATTCCCATCTCTGTTGAATGCAAAGTTCCGTGAAGGAAGAATCCTGCTACCCTTCATAGCACCTGCAGAAAGGGATGTGATTACATTTGTTGAATGAATGAATACTAGTTGTTTCTTTCCTCCTGTAGGAGTTACGCTAGCACTCAGAAGTAACACAACATCTCAATACCTCGGCGACATTACTCCATGCTCCTGATCCCTCTGACCTTGAGTAACTCGCGCTTGACGTTTTACCTACAAGCCCAAGTCAGGGAGGTCATACCACTCTGGAAAACACACCACTGAAACAAGGTTGGTGTGTCTGAAACGGGGCCAGATGGAGTTCTGCTTTCAGGAAACTTCCTAGGGTGAATAGCAAGCGAGTGGAGTAATGAAAAGTGTAATTGTTTGCATTTGCTGGCAAACCCCTACCATTACCCAGCCGCCAAAGAAAGTGTGCTCAGAATGTGGGTGTGCAGACCCAAATGGTACCTGAGTCGCCTCGGTAGGTTAAAAATCTCTCCCGTGATTCCTCCTCAGTGCCAGCAAGGACATGAGAAATATTGGATTTGGCTGTAGCAAGTGCTTTCACTTTTTACCTAATCAGAATTTGCATTGTTTTCTCATTATGGTATTAGAATGTGAATTTTGCCTCCGTGTGCTGTGGAAATAACAAAGCCCCATAACAGTTGGTTTTATGCCTTAGCACCTTCCGACTTATAATCTCTGAGGATCTCATAAGCTGATAATGTTCTTTCCAAATGAGCTATTTTGTAATCACACTCCACATGATTGTTTAAAATGATTATTATTGTCTCACCTTAATATAAAAAGATTTATTTGCCAATAGAAAGCCCAGTTTACCCAGGGATGCTCGTGTTAACTGCCTCTTGGCTCATCAAGGTCTGTGGGAATCTGGAGACTCTGAAATGCAGATGTCAGTCTCTGGATCTGTACATTTTAAGACGATGAGGAGCTGAATTTCCGTATTCAAAGACGAATTCTGCCTTAGTGCTCAGAGCGAGGTGTAACCCGGGCAGAGGAAGGAAGTGGGAAGTAGGAGAGCGTACTCACTTTGGGAGGCACAGAGTCGAGGGCAGAGGCCTCCCTCTCCCCGCCCCAGGGCTTAGGGTTAGGACTGGCTCTCCAGGGGCCGTGAGGCTTTCTCCTGTCCAGCTTTCCGGAATGCGCACTACGTCTTGGAC
>VBSM01000316.1:1011041-1043859 GCA_008086735.1 Cheirogaleus medius
TCTCTCTCTCTCTCTCTCTCTGTCCTTCTGCCATGCGAGGAGACGGGGAGAAGGCAGCCATCTGCAAGCCAGGAAGAAGGCCTCACCAGAAACTAAGCCTGGTGGCACCTCGACCTTGAACTTCTAGCCCTCAGAGCTGTAAGAAAATGAATTTCTGTTCCCGAAGCCACTCAACCTACGGTATTTTGTTGTGGCAGCCCAAGCTGATTAAGACAGCACCTCATGTATACATGAGCTTGACCACAGCATAAAAGAAGCGTCTCTCCAGCGCTGGGCCAGGCTGTGTCATCTCTAACAGACAGAGGAGCAGGCGGCGCTCCCACAAAGCCTTCCTAGCCCTTAATATTTTTTTCCCCCTCCCTGTGCCAGAGTGTCTTAATTTCAACCTTTGTAGGTTCTTTTTTTGGGAGGGGGGCATTGATTAGGGTGATTGTCCTCTTTGGGGAAGCCTTTCCTTTTATTTTTAAATTTAAAATGGAAAAGCAATACCTGTACCTGGTTGGCAAACAGCAGCAACGATAACACAAAACAAAAGGGGAGAGAGCGAAAAGTCTCCCTCTTGCTGTAGGTCCTAAGATCTCCAGTTTTCTTCCCCAGAATCAAGCATGGTTGTCGATGTCTTTGTGTATTCCTCAGATACCATATGCATATATAAACATATATGTATATACCAATCCTCCCTCTTTTTTACACACATGTGTGCATACTGTATTCTTTTCTGTATCTTTCTGGTAGTGTTAAGAAATGCAAAAACTCTTAGTCAATTGATACATCAAGTCTCCAACATTTATCAGGACAGTTACCCCTTTGAGTAGAGGGATACCTCCACCTAAGTAGGTACAAGAGAACAAGAGGGATGAAAGTGAAGGTAAGGCTGGGCGCGGTGGCTCATGCCTGTCATCCTAGCACTCTGGGTGGCCGAGGTGGGAGAATGGCTCGAGCTCAGGAGTTCAAGACCAGCCTGAGCAAGAGTGAGACCCTGTCTCTACTGAAAATAGGAATAGCTGGGAACTACTAAAAATAGAAAAAATAAGCCAAGCGTGGTGGCGCATGCCTGTAGTCCCAGCTACTAGGAGGCTGAGGCCAGAGGATCGCTTAAACCCAGGAGTTTGAGGCTGCTGTGAGCTAGGCTGATGCAGAGTGAGACTTGGTCTCAAAAAAAAAGAAAGAAAGTGGAAGTGAAAGTGAAGGGTGTCAAGTGTAAGATTCAAAGTCTCCCTTAGATACTGTGGAAATTCTACGACAACATTATAGCTCATCATGATCACCTAACGGATCCTTTCTCATGTTTTATGTCTCATCTTAAAAGCCACCTCCTCAGAGAAACCTCCTCTGACTTCCTTTCTGAAACAGCTTCTCTCCAGCCCCAACTGGAGGATTAGCACGGCTTTCCGTGTAGCCTCAAGCACAGTTTCCCTCAGTCTGTGTTTCAGAAGCAAGAGCGGTTTCTGTATCTCACAGACGTAAAAATGTTCGATCGCATTGCATATACTTCTTCAAACCATCACCTCGCCTCACTCAGAGAGACTTTGGCGTTTGCTGCCTTCTGTGTTCAAGACCATGCCAGCTAGACCCTGAGTCAGTGAGGACGGGGACTGGGGCTTGCTTGTTTTTATACTCCAGTGCCCCCCCGAGGAGCACAGCCAACATCTGTCAAACAAAGTCGAGGGTACAGGAGAGAATGTGGCCTGTGACGGTCAACAGGCTACCTGAAGCCTGAGTGGTAACTCGGATGCAGCCTTTGCCCGACCCCTTCAAAGTTCCACGCTGTGCCCTGTGATTGCACACAGCCATAGAAACTTACAGGCTTAACTTTTGAGGAAACCACTGATGGCACAGGCTGTGCCCCTGATCCTCTCCATGGCTTTCTGTTGGTGGCTTAAAATGACAGATGTGTCATATCTTGACTCACCATTTTGATCGTGATCTCAGGGAGGAAAACATTAGGTACAAACACCAACTACTCTGACTGTGGTTCAGCTAGCCTCGATCACTGCTGAATCCAGCAAGGTTTGCATCAAGGAAAAATGTTTTGTTTTTTCTTTTACCTAAAAGAAGGTGTTCAGGTTTCTCTGGGGCTTTCCATAAGGTCAGGAAGTCCTCCAGTGAATTATTCTGGGATAAAGACCTTATCTGGGACTTCTGTCTGCTCATCTCTGGAAATCACTGAGGTTCCCAATCACATTTGCATTTTGTTAACATGAGAGCATTACTCTCTGCGTCATCCCCCTTCTAAATAGAATATATCAAAGAAAAGTAACTGCTTTGCTTTCCCTATGGCAATATTTTTCCAATACTCTGTCCATTTAATGTCTCTTCTAATGGATTTCGAATGCTTTGAAACCTAGAAGCAACTTAAAAGTGATTTTACATCATATATTAAATATCACCAAGTAAACTATCTTAGAGGGCTTGAATTTCAGATTTACAAGGAATATGATTTTTACCCTGCTGACATTGAGCTTTATTGACTATATTTACCCAGAAAACTTTTTCAGAAAGTTGAATTTTTAAACCTGTCTTTACTGAGTCTTATAGTGGCTTTCTCATATCCTTTGAAGTTCCTTTTATTGCTTTTCCCTTCTGTCCATGATTGACTGAGAACCACCTCTCCAACCACTGAGAAAAGAACCTGTAACCTGACTATCTCTAAACCTGGCTGTCATCCTTGGTGTGTGGCCACGAGACAGAAAGAGACATATCACTCAATATCAAGTTTATTATCTTCCTGAAGTATCCTGTCTTTACTTCTGCAGGAATAAATAAGTGCAGTGAAATGATTTCCAAACAGCTCATAATATGATATGATCCTAAAATTATTCTAAAGCTCACTGCTGGGGGAGAGAGAGAGAGAGAATACATTATTTTAATTCATTAAGATGGCAGTAATTGGGAGTCTCAATCCTTGCAGGAAATGAAACAATTAAGAAATCACAAAATCAAAGGCAGATAAGATACTGAAATAGATTAAGCAGCACAGGATGTCACAGCTTAGTTGCTCGTTACTAAGGTACTCTGGCCACCTATGTGATGGGTAGCTACAGAAATGTAGGACCCACCCCTGCCAGGGGTCAAAAGTGTATCATATTTTTTTGTTCTTATATATTTTAAACCAGGAATTCTTTCAGGCTTTTGGAAATATGCCAACCATGACTTTCTGCTCCCAGGCATGCCGGGTGGTATAAGGGTCCAGAGATTGGAGGATAATCTGAGCTGGCTGGAAAAAATAAAGAAAAAATAAAATAAAATAAAAAAGAAAGAAAAAGTTAAATAAATAAAAAAGAAAAAAAAAGCGTCCAGAGATTTTAGGTCCCACTTATCACTAAGTCCTTACAACATTCCGGCCGTGAAGGATGGGGAGGGTTTGCCATGCAGACATTGGGGGTGCGGGGCAGTTCACTCACGGTCTGGCGTGGCGTACGTGGTGTTAGCTGGGGCGAAGATGAGGAGGGCTTGAATGTCCCAACATATTTCAACATGTGCTTGAGGCAGGCAGGAGCCATTATGCTTTGCGATCAGATAGGTGACTCAGAAGGGTCCCCCTGGGCAGCAGGGTAGAGAAAAGACGTGCCCACGAGAGGCTGGAGGGAGGAGAGTGTTAAAGAGCATCGCAGGAGACCGAGGGCGAGACTGTGGCCAGAAGGACTCAGTGCAGAGGTGGGCACCACCAGCGGTTGTGGCAGGTGCCCGTGGACGGTGAGTAGGAGAGAGAGTGTGTGTCTGTGCGAGACAGAGACGTATGGAGAAGAAGGAGGAGGAAGGGGAGAAGAGGAGGAAGAAAAGGAGGAAAAAAGAAAAGGAGGAAAGAAGAGAGGAAGAAAAGAGAAGGAGCAGAAGGACTGGAATATGTCTGAGATTCCTACCTTTGGTAAATATTCGACCGAGTGTTTTCAGTAGCCTTGCCCTTCAGCCTGCACACGCATTGACACAGACCTGCTGGGCGGCAAATGGACATCTCGTCCCCTTACTTGTGCATCCTTTGTGAAGATGGTCTGTTTAATCGGATCGAAATTCGATGACTTCTTGGCTCCTTACCATGGCATCTGATCTTTGGCTTCTCATCCTTCCACTTGCCTTGAATTTTTAAGCCCCCTGATCCGTTGTTTGTTAAACGAAGGTCTGTGGAGCACTCACTCTGTGCAATACCTGGTTCTGGAGGCTGGGGTGTGGTGGTGAACGAAGCAAACAAAATCCCTGTTCTCGGGGGGCGGCCTCTCTTCTGCCCTGTTTGAATCTTAGATTTTCGATTTGGTTTTACAGCGGAGTCAGGTTGGAGCCTCCCTGTCCATCATTCTATTTTCCTTAGAAGCAATCAGGACCTAAAACCTACTGAAGAATAAATCTGCTCTCTAAGTCACTCTTGTTTTGCTTTTCTCCCGAAGAGCCTCACTTATGATATTCACGACTCAGAGCCTCCCTGTAGCCTTTAATGTTCATAATAATCAGAAATTGGCCCCAAATCCCAGAGAAGAGCACAGAGTTAACTTTGCGGGTGATTATTTCTGTAGTAGGAAGTGGCAGTTCTTATACAGCTGGGATGTGAAGACATTTCTCTCGTCTCTTCTTCCACTCCATTAAGGAAAGGTTTTTGTTTTGTTTTAATTTTTAAAGTGCTAAGTAAGTTTCCAAAAGACCTTTGAAGAAGGGGCTGGCTTGGGACTGGGAGGCCGCTCATTTTAAGTGTCATAGGGTCACGGAAGTTGGCAGCGAGAAGGCTGTGTGTGCGGATCCCGGAGTGGAGGGTGTTTTGCCCGCAGCTGCAGAGCCAGGCTGGCGGGTGCTTTGTAAATATATGGGGGACTGAGGTGCCCGCTGCCGCCCCTGGTGCCTGATGAATCTAGAGAGCATGCTTCTATCTCCCTTAATGTTTCTCTGCAAGTTCTATCTCATTTCTTGCTTTAACAAGGACATTCTCTATGCCTAAACAAAGCCCCTACTGCTAGAACTCACGCCTGTGACCTCCACTGCTCTTCTCTGTCACGACTCCGGGAGGAAGGAGTGAAGGTGGAGCTCCTCCCTGCTGCAGGCTCTGGGGACTGTCAACTCCCTGCAGGGGGCCAGACCCTGACTGCCGGCCTCTGGCTTGGCCACATAATGGAGACCACCACTCCCCACTCCCTGGCCCACGGCCCCAGGACCCCACATTGTGCCCACATGATGTGTGCGTTAGCAAGGCGGCTGAATTGATTTGGGTTCATTGCAATTGGATGCACTTTTGCTGTGCACTGTGCTGGCCGCTGACCCAGGTGAATAAATAGCATCTAGCCATTGGGTTAGTCATGGATAGGAAGGTGTCTTACCACTACAGAAATGCATAACGTGCAAAGCAAGGTGGAGGGAAGATGAATGAATTCTTCTGGGAGATGTGTAGAGTAAGGGTTAGCAAAGAGGTGATGTTTCAATTAGGACTTTAAGGATGAGTGGATTTGCCAGGGATACAAGGGAAGGGTGGTATTGCTGACCAAAGAACATGGACAGATGCCCAGAGAGATGACAGCACCGGAGACATCCCAGACTATCAGAGTCCAGGAGCTGGTGTGTCATCTCCAGATGGTTGGCGCTAACGAGAGAAGGCTCGAGATAAAGTCGAGTGCAATGATGTGGAGTGGGATTGGATTTGGTGTTTAAAGAGAAACTCGAGGTTTGGAAGCAGGTGAGAAATGGAATTGATTCTGGTTTTGGGAACACCTCTCCGGCAGGAATGTGGAGGGTAATTGTAGAAAACATAGAAATGGAGGCAGGGGGTCCAGTTACGAGCTTACTGCAATAATGCAGGCGTGATGACGTGGGCCTGGCCTGGGGCCGTGTCTCCGGTCTGAACCTCCCTCCTGGACTCTGGCACCTGTTATCCTACTGTGTACTTGACGTCTCCACTCACCTGTCTGATAGACATCTCAAACTTGGCTCGGCTAGGACAGAACTCCTGAGCTTCCCTCCCCACACCCGCTCCACTCGCGGGCTGCCCCTCTCAGCTATGGCAGCTCCGCACTTTCAGTTGTCATGGATGGTTCAAGGGCAACTCCAGGTGTCTCTTTCATACCTTTTCTCCAATCATGAAACCCCGTCGGCTCTTCCTCCCTGCCTCTCTCCCTCCCTCTCTCCTCTCCCTGCCTGCGGCCTTCTCACTACTCCACGCCCCCCACCCCCGCACGTTCCAGCTGGTCCTGCTCCTGCTCCCCCCAGACGCCCTCCTGGATCCTTCCTCAACTCCTCGAGTCCTCGCCCAAACCTCGTCTTCTCGGGGAGCTCGCCCTGCCTCGCCCGCTGCATCCCACGCTGCCTGCTGTCCTTCCCCAGCAAAGTTCACCCACTGACTCGACTCTCTTTTCATTTCCTGTTGCACACGTCACCTTCTAGCATGCTGTATAATTTTCATATTTATTTATTGCCTATTGTCTGTCCACACTCAAATGTAGCTCCTCTAGGGTAGCGTTCTTTGTCTGTTTGCTCACTACTATATCTTAAATGACCTAGAGCAATGCCTAGCGCAGAATAGGGACTCAGTGAATATTGGACGAATGAATGAATGAATGAATGGGAAGTTTGCTGGAAAGAATGGCCAATGGAGGTTATTCATAGAGTGGAAGCTGCACCTCTTGGCCTCCTGTTGACCTTGAGAGTGGAAACAAAGAAAAGAGTAAAGAATGATTCTGGGATCCTGAGCTTGGGCTGATGTCTTTACCTGATATGAGCAAGGCAGGAGGGGAAATATGTCTGAGGGGAATTAATGAGTTCTACTTGGGTCATGTTGAGTCTGCATGCCTGTGTATTGTCCACGTTCAGTCACTTGACGTGTGGATTTTGCTTCAGAGAGAGATCAGGCTGGAATTAAAGTTTTGGTAGTCACCAGCTGTGGAATGGACAAAGTCTCCTAGGACGAGGGAACCAAATGACAGGAAGGACGGAAGGATGTGGAAAGATGCCCCACCTTTATCAGGGGGCACACTCAGGAAGAGCCGGAGTGCACTAGTCAGTATTCTGGGGTGCACAGTTTGGTTCCCTTGTCTAACTCAGACCCTTCTCTGGAAGCTGGAGAAGAGAAGGAGGCAGAATGACATGATCGCAGCAACTTTTGTCACATAGTCCTGGGTAAGTCTGTGTAATGCTTGAGTTGCCTTCTAGGCCCCTGTGTGCTCCAGCCATCCTCGTCCCCAACTTCCCGAATCCTACCTGCAGCACCTGCCCTAGGCTTTGGGCGATTTCTCTTGTCAGGACGGCAGACAGCAGGGCTCTAACCTAGAGCATCAGAAGCAGCAGCAATTGTTCTCTTCGCTGAGTTGTAAAGGCAATCCTGCCTATATCATGTGCATTTCACGTTCCATGATCGGTTTGAGACAATTGGCTACAAGGCTTTAGGTTCCAATTTCTCAGAACAGCTGGAGATCAGTTAAATGAATTGTGCATGTTTACAAGAGCCAATGACACTTGCTTCGGCAAATGACTCTTCAAGGAAATTCAAACAAAAAGCCATTTTCTTTTCTTTTCTTTTGTTTTTTTTTTTTTTGAGAAACTTCTCAGGGAAAAGGAAGGAAATGCATATATATGCAAGGCTCTATTTTAGCTTTGGAAACCAATGCAGATTGGAAGGACTTGTTTGAGCTTGCATTTAATAGTCACCGCTGCTGGGAGCCTAGGACCCTGATAAATGCCTGTGTCTGTTGTCTTAATGCTGTTGGAAACTATTGTTAAACTGGTTGTACCCACTGAAGGCTGTGAGGACATTTTGGAACAATAATTTCAAAGAAGAAATTGAATTTATTTCTTCACTTCATGTACAAGAGCAAGAATATATAGGGGTGTGTCTTTTCCTCCTCAGTAGAGAGATTTCCTCCATGTGATGGCTGTCACCTTCGAGGTTGGCGCTGTTGTGCAGTAAACAGGAAATGCTTTGGGGTCTCTCCCTGTTCTACCATCTCCCTTTATTTTTAATGTCTTCCACTGAGGCTGCCATGGTGCCCTCTGTCTTCTCATCCTAAGTATAGCTGCTGCAAATGGACAGTGTCGTGTGCTTGGGGGCTGTCTCATGATGATAGCAATGATAGCAGGAGTGACAGTGCTGTTATGTTACCGGTGGTAGTGGATATGTGTGTTATTTAGCACTAAAACAGTGCTGCGTAACAAAGCACTCCAAACTCAGTGGCTTAAAATAACAGTCACCTACTCTTGCTTACCTGTTGGTGGGTTGTTCTAGGGTGTGTGGCTGAGCTTCATGGTGCAGATCTAGCTGGGCTGGGCTGCTTACTGTAGTTTGGGCTCATGGTTGCTCCACATCAGTTCATTCCAGAGCCCAGATAAAGGAGTAACAGCTACCTGCGTGAGAATGAGAGTTCTTTTCGTGATGATGACGTATGAATAAGAGGGTAAGTCACGTTGCATAAGTTTCTACTGCATCAAGTCTATGCATATCTCATTACATGAGGCAAGTTGAATGGCCAAGTCCAAAGTCAAGGGATGGAGAAGCTTAATCTGCCCATTATGAGAACAGAGAAAGTCGGATGGCCAAGCCTAACATCAATGAAGCAGGAAAGTATATTTCTCATGTGGGAGGGGAGTAGGGCCTGGATATTTACGAAATAGTGTTCTGTTCTACCACAACCATGGTCAGTTGAGAGGCCTGTGCAAGGTCCCAACACATTCATCCACTTGCCTCTGCATTCCACCAATACCTGTTGACCCTACTATGTGTCGGGCACTGTGGAAACGCTGAGGTTATAGTAATGAAGACACAGAGGGAATTAGGAGCCCATGGATGGTGGGCTTTTGCTAGGAGACCCAGCTGAAGCCCGATGTGATGGGTGGAGAGGCAGATTGGATCTTGGGCTCTGGGAACGGAGTAGGTTTAAGATTTTTGGAGGTTGAAATTCTGGAAGCACTGAACATAGTTGACATTTCTCACATCCCAGGGACTAAGTTCTTTCTACCAGCCTCTGGCCTTCAGAGAGACACCAGGCAGAATGTTCCTGGTCTAGGGGGAATATGTGTATCTGGTGCCATGAGTTCAGAAAGACTCGATGTAAGTGTATGAAGGAGAGTGACTACACCAGGTGAAGACTGCAGTCAGGGCCTTGCCGGAGCCAGACACCAGCACTCAGGATTCTGAGGCCCCCAGAAAGAGGGCTTCCATCCTAGAGAATTCCAGAACTTGGTCAGATTCAACCCAATGGGATGTGACCCAAACAGTAGCATCCAGAACTCATGGAAGTAGTAGACAGGATAGCTAGATGGTGGAAAACGAAGTCTTGTTTCCACATTTTCTGCAGTTGTAGTTGACTGATACATGTAAACCTGACTTTTGTCTGGTCATGGCTGATGCCCAAAGGTATCTTTGAATTGATTTCCGTGCATGTTCTGACGGCCGTTCTGATTGCATTTCACAAGGAAGGAATAAAACTAATGAGGCGAATGTTTCATCCACTCGCATCAGTGGGGCACAAAGTGCTAAGACCTGTTTCAAGAGGGAAAGCTCTCTCAGAGAATCAAGCAATTGGAAAGTGTAATAATGATCTGGAGAGGAAGTTTTCATTAAGTCTTCTGGCAAAGGGATAAAGCAAAGGTTGGTGAATATCCTGGGATGGTAACAGTCATCATCAAAAATATAATACAAAAATATAACTGAAACAGCAAAATTTTTTACTGATTTGGCCAATACTGATTAGACCATCAACTAATTTTCAGTTTCACTGGATTTGAGCCTAGAAAGTCCAGTGTTAGCGGCTAAGTTTTTTGAACGCTGGATATTTCCTGTGTTTGACTCCATAGGTAGATGGGGAAAAGGAAATATTGCGTAATTCTTGCATAATCTGTTATGCCATGTTAAAAAAATAAGCTTTTTACCATGGCAGTAACTTGTAAAGAGCCATCCCTAAACCCCTTAAAGTTTCTCCCTCTGGAATGTTCAGAAGCACAAATTCAGTCGTTATTTCTGAAATCTACCATCTCAGGTATCCATAGAGCGGGGTCAGCAAACCGCCGCATGAGAACAAAACTTGTTCAACCTGTTTCTGTAAATGAAATTGCATTGGGACATAGCCCTGCTCATTCGTTCACAAACCGTCCATGGCTGTTTCTGTGCTACGTGAGCAGCAGGGGTGAGGAGCTCTGGGAGGAGCCTTATGGCCCCCAAAGCCCAACATATCTACTGTTGGGCCCTTGGCAGAAAAAGTTTGCTGACTCCTGTAGAGAGTAGACCGTGTAAACCGGCATGCACGTATCCTGAGGGTATGAGACGTGACTTCTTTTGCTAATAAGTGATGGGATCCTTTCTGAAGTCTGGGTCTGGAGCCCCTGGTGTAGATGGGACTTGAGTTATGGCTGGGTCCCTGGGTTCAGAGGCTGTTACCAAGCTCTCTCATCCTCCATCTCTTGCCTCTGCTTTCTGCTACATCAGCTTCATTCTCAGGCAGGCTCTCTCCAAGAAAGGTGTAGTAGGAAAGGTGGCTACCAGACTATCTGGGCTTATGTAAGGTCCTTGGATTTTGTAATTACTGAAGGAAAGAGATCCTCTTTCTCCCAGCGTCTGTGGCAGTCCCCACCCCACTGCACAGGGCTTAGATTGAGCTTGCCGCCCGACCCGGGCCAGTCACTGTGTTCAGGAGGGTAAAGGCTGTGTGTTGAGCATTTTGTGTTGCGGGTCCTTCCTCCACCCGGGGGACAGAAGAGAAGGGCCATGTGTTTGCTGGGCCCAACAGTAGGGGAAGAGAAGTCCCCAGCAGGAATCAGAGGGAAGCTAAGGATAGCTGGAAAGTTTGGAGACAGCATAGAATCCAAGAATTCTTTGGGAGGCTTCTGTTTCTATTATTTTGCCTCATTGTGATTCCTCCCTGCTGCTTAATTATCCACCTTTGCTCTGTCTTGCATCTTGCAACTCCCACCTTCTTCTATGACTGTAGTTGACCCTTGAAGAATGTGGGGATTAGGGACACCGACCTCTCTTATAGTCAAAAATCTGCATATAACTTTTGACATTCCAAAAACTTAACTACTAATAGCCTACGGTTGACCAGAAGCCTTACGGATAACATAAACAGTCAATTAACACGTATTTTTATGCTATACGTATTATATACTGTATTCTTACAATAAAGTAAGCTAGAGAAAAGAAACTTTTATTAAGAATATCAGCAGAAAGATCAAATACAGTTACTGTTTATTAAGTGGAAGCGGATCATCATAAGGGTTTCATCCTTGCTGTCTTCATGCTGAGTAGGAGGAGGAAGAGGAGGGGTTGGTCTTGCTCTCTTGGGGTTGGCAGAGGCAGAAGAAGTGGAAGAGGTGAAGGGGAGGCAGGAAGGACAGGCATATTTGGTATAACTTTCATTGAAAAATATCCACATAGATGTGGACCCAAGTAGTTCAGACCTGTGTTATCCAAGGATCAACTGTACTTTGCTCCATGCTGTTCAGAACCTGTATTCCTTCATTCCCTCCAAATTCACTTATAGAAGACTTCTGTGTGGGGCAGACCTTAATGCAGATGTACAATATTTCAGGGCAAAAATAACTCAGTACAGTATAGTAGAGACAACTTAAAATTTAACATCAGTCATTACTCCCAAAAAGACGTATCAGCCATTCCTCATCATAGTGAATTTTTTTCTAATCCTGCATCCCAATTTATCCCCAGCTCAGCATGATGTTCTTGGTCCATTCTTCCCCTTAACACTTTTTCTCTCACTAAACTCCAGACTGCAGTATCCCAAAGTTTGTGACATTTTGTCCTTAGAATAGTTTTACTTTCTCTACTCCAAATTAGGTTCCAGAGCACTTTATGCCCTCAGATCCTTTTAAGGAACTTAAAATGCATCCCTGTAAGGGCATACTAACAAAAGTTTTGAAAGTATCATGCCATTGTCACAATGGTTGTAGTCGTTATTCTAACATAGATTCTACCCGTCAGAATAAGCCCCAAGAAAGAAAGGAAGGAAGGGAGGTAGGGGCTGGGGAGGGTTTCACTTGCTTTCACTTGTGTGTTATTCATTATGTTTAGAAATTAAAACCTTCATACATGGTCTTTCCTAAAAAGAAATCTTTCCTCCATCATTAGTAAAGTGTATAGGCTCATGTGGCCAAAGTCATGGGTCATGTACCTTTATTTCGCAATGAGAAGAATATTTCTCAGGTGCCTACTGGCTCAAGAAGGTGAGAGATGCATGGAGAAGTCATGGGTCCAAGCCACAGTCTAAGTCCGAGTTCAGGAGTTTGGAAAGAGCACAGTCTAGATTGCCAGAGCCCACCTGTCCTGCAGAGTGAGATAAATGTTTGCTGTAAACTGTGACACTTTCAGGGATGCTCGTTACGTAGTATTATCACAGTGATAGCTGACTCATACGTTTAGGCTGAGCATCAAACCCAGTCTGTGTCCACAGATCTTAATCTTTGCCCGATCATTCTGTCCTTCTTACCTCTAATGGCGCTTATTTTCATAGTATGTTAATGCTCTTTTTCTCTTTCTCCTTTTAGACAGCCAATTTCTAAAGGATAGAAAATTCATCTCTCTTGTTCACCCTCAGTCCCCAGCATAAATCTTTGTACCTTGTTGCTGTTCAATAAAGATTTGGGATGAATGGTAAACTTGAGCCTCGTGTTCGTAATAACCACAGATAGAAATTATATCCTGATTACCTGCTGATAAATAAATATTACTGGTTCTAGGTGGGACCAGGTGAGATTTAGGAGTGGATAGGCACAAACTCATCTCTCTAATAATGATGAAACTTAGACCTAACAACAAAAAGAGTGAGGGGAGCCATAGTAATTTGTACCACTAATGGTCTCACTGTTATTTTACCCTAGTGTATGATGAAAGATACTTTTGGATTCATCTGAAAGGCTTTGTGATTATGGCAAGCGACTGTATTAAACCATAGTCTACAGATAATATTCTGTCTTCCCAAGAAAAGCCATTCATTCTATCTGTTGAGAACACTGGGGAGAGTTCTTGTCTCTGTTACTTAACTCTGTTTATTTCCTGGTTTTAGCCAAATATGCTTCCTTAAAATGGCCAAAAAGCATGGCATATTGGTCTGTAATATGCCACCATCCCTGTGTTGCTCTGTGACTTCTGGTATTTAACTGTTCTATATCAAACTACAAATAAGGGGAAGAAAATGGGAAAGAACACTGTGGTACTTCATTTATTCTCAAAGCAGCACAAGAATAAAGTATTCAGCAGATCAAGGTGAAAATATTACAGGTCAAAGATAGGTGGGAGTCGAGTGGCTAAAAAAGTCAACCCACCCAGAACATTGTGTGATGATTCTTTGTCTTAAGCCTGAAATAACTTTGGCTGTTTTTATTCAAATGGCAGTAAAAATAGGGAAGGCTATTTCAGATAAAAAGGCTCAAAATAGGGCTGTGATCATCTTTTGTCATGTGCTAACAGGGAGCACAGATGTGGAAACTCTCCACTGTGTTCAGACCATTTCTGCCTTGGCAAAACCAAAGGACCTGGCAGGACCTAAGAACAGAGAAGGATGGGAGAGTTTTCAGCATCCAACCATGGTCTAACGGAGATGAAAAGTGTCTTGGTTATGCCTACATGGTGACTTTTTACAAGAGTTTCCCAGTGACTCCCATTTGCAGAACAGGGTTGAGAAAATGTCACTGTGGCCCTTTCTGCAACTTGAAGCCCTCCTACTTCCCTCAGAGTCTTCAAGGATGGAGTCTGGCTCGAGGTATGTGATGTGCTTCTAAGGCAGAGACCGCAGGCATTTCAAAGACGTCCCTAGAGTTGCCAGAGCGTCTCGGTGCAGGCCGGCTGGGCCACCTCCCGGTGGCACTACAGGACGATTCATATCAGTGACTCTGCTGGAGTCCAGCCCGTGACCTTCAGCTTTGCAGAACCATAAGTTCGCTCCCATTGGCGACTGCTGGGGGTCATTAATCACAGAGATACTGAACCATTCAAACCTTACTGCAAATGTATGAATTTATATGGGGGGACTGGGGCAGTCAGGGATATTAAATATTCATGTGTGCCTAAGGAGCACGTCTTAAAATCTCTGATACATCCATGTCATTTCTCCAACAGATATTCACTGAGTGCGTGTTCTGTGCCAGGCATGTGCCAGGAGACCACGCTAGAGGCTGGGATGTTGGTAAACAAAACAGACCGGCCTGTGTTCTCGGGAAGCTCACTCTTCGGAAGTTGGAAAAGACAATAAAGAAATAGTTTTAGATAGTGGGAAGAAGAAAAAGTCATTTAAAACAGGATTCTTAGAGAGAATGGGTGGGGATGGAGGACTGCTACTTGTGATTCTTGATGGTGTTCAGGTCCCTGGTGCAATTTGTCCCTGAGAACAGCTCAGCTCTAACTCCACTCGTAGTCTGATTTTGTGCAAGGCCTGTAAATAAATACCCTTGTTTGCTTAAGTTAGTGCCAGTTAGGTTTCTGTCATTTCTAGCCAAATCTCTGACTAACGCGCCTCGTGGCTAACAAAGCAAATTCTGGACTCTTTAGCTTGGCATTTGAGGCCCTCAATCTTGTCCCCGTGGAAATCTGAAGCCCTGATTCCTACTGCACTGCCAAAGTACCTTCCACTCTGCCCGTACCTGGCCCCGACACAGCTTGTCTCCCCGTCCTCTGCCTGCCGTACACAGGAGAACAGAGGAAGTGGTTTGGAAACTTATACTGGGACCCTTTAGGGTCTAGAATCCCCCCTGCCTCAAACGCGCTGGCCAGCGTCCACCGGTCAAAGTATAAAATGTGCCTGAAGGCACATTCACAGCTTCCCTCCTTCAGGGACATTTCAAATCCCTCCGCTAAATTAGTCTCCCCCTTCTCATTGCACACTGAATCTCTGTCAAAGCATTTAGTAAAATTTGCCTTGCAATATAATTACTTATATTATGGGTCTAATTGTACCACAAGAATATGAATCCCTGAAGAATGGAGTGTCTGCCTTTTAAAAATTTTTTTTTTAACATTGCATCCTCCTCCATGCTTGGTAACACAAATTCAACTAATCTCTCTTACATAGAAGTACCCTAGAAGTGGCAAAGTGTTGTATAAAGCTAGGAATAATAAGAACAATGGCAAACATACATCATGTGCTTACTTGGCACATGGATTAGTTCTCTGTCTTACCGTGGTAGTTTATTTCTCGTGTATTCATGAATGCAGTGTGGGTATCTGACCGATGGATCTCCTTCCAGAAATGACTGAAAGACAAGACCAGCGTGTCTTCTGCTTTCCAGTCTGCCGATCCCCGGAGCCTTCTCCAGCAGGAGGCTTGCTGCGTAGCTGAGCGGGCAGCGTCACGCAGGGTTCCTGTGGCCGGGCCTAGAGGCGTGGCTGTCACTTCGGCCCACAGTCTCTTGGTCAGAGCTCAGTCACACGGTCCCATCGACATGCATGTGGCCCCGGCTCCACCGCGCAGCCCTGTGCTGTGCGCAAGGAGGACAGTGCGTAGTGGACAGCTCGCCATTCTTGCTGGAATCATCACAGGCGTCCCGTGAGAGAGGTCACCTCTTCATTCCCCTTTCGTAGATGAGGAAGTCGGAGAGCTAAAGTGACTTACTCAAGATACCCCTTAGAAAGTGCAGAGGCAGGATCTGAACCCAAGTCTGTAGCTTTCGAAGACCACCTTGGCATCGACACACATGGAAACCTCCTTCTGCTTCCTCATTCCGCTCCATTTCTCAGATTAGGAGACGTGGCTCTCAAGCCAGTCTCCCGCCACTGAGCGCTGTCATGAATCCGTTCTGGACGACGCCTCCACGCCCCGTGTTCTTCCCAGAGGCACCTGTGGTCTGGAGCGTGGCAGAACGGTTATCCAGTTGGGGACGGGCCTGCGCCCTTCCTCCTCAACTCCTCTGGGGCTTGGCGCGTCCAGACCCACGGTGCACGCTTTTGTGCTTTCTGCTTGGAGGACCGTGATGTCTAACAGCGGTGCGTCTGCTTCTCACGGTAACCAGAGGCAGTGCAGTGGGGACATTTGATGCCAGGTATTACCAGTAAGTCCCATCTTGGGAAAGGACCGGGGGTAGGGGCAGAGGAAGAGAGTGCGAGAAGTGCGTCTTTCTCTCCCACCATGAACTATATAGCTCAACCAGTATGGAAGAGGAAACATGGAGGGAAAAAAAATGGATACATTTCAGCCCGTAACTTGTAACTGCGATTCCAAGAAGGAGAGCTGGAGCCAGGAATCCTGTTGGCCCTTAACCTTCGTGTAGCAAGCCACCAGTGGGTTTATTATTTTTTCTGAGAACATCCTCTATGTTCTGTGCTGTGGAAGAATCAGAAGGGCTTTTATTAGTTGAGTTTTCGGCCAGCGGTCTATTCGGGGAGGCGAAACATCCGCACAGACGTGACGGCCGGCGGTGGCCCTGGCTGTGAGCGTCGGTGGTCCGTGTGGATGGAAGCAGCTGGCAAAACTTCCCGGAGGAGAGAGGAGCTTGCTTCGGAGCTGGGGAGAGGGATGGCAGGCGCTTCCGACCAAGAGAAGAGCCCGAACCGTCACTGGGGATGGCAGAATGCAGGGGCAGCCGGGGGCAGGCAGGATGGAGATGACGCCGGCCTGGCTGCATCTGAGGTGTGCTTGGGGGACACAGAGGAGGTAATGGCGTCAGATGACAAAGCACTCTCGGAAGGCAAAGGGAGACGTTTCAACGGCTGAGCAGTGGGCTCGACTGCCGCTGCTCACCACCAGCAGGTTAGAGATGAAGACCGAGGGGCAGTTACAAAGCTCAGGCCGTGGTGGACCTTGAAGGGCCAGAATTTAAGGAGAGTTATTCATGTGATGCTCCTATAACTTACACCTCGTCCTTCTTCGCCCTGAGCACCGCGACCGCCATGCGCCCCTGCGGACAGCACAGTCCTCTGCGCGTTCATGCACAAGGCACAATCCTGGGGAGCAGGTTCCCAAAAGGGGACTAAACTTGAATGTATGTCCAGCCAGTCGGGGGAGTGCAGAGCTTAATTAAATTCGATTTAACAAAATAATGAAATACGACGTGTCTCGCCTTTCAGCAGCTTTGGGTAACTCGTACGGCTGCCGGCACGCGCCAGGGCTGGGGCGGGAGCACACCGTCTCCAGCATCCCGCAGAGCTTGCTAGCTCTGACCACACGGGCTGCCAGGAGCAGGGCTAGCCCTTCAGAGCTGTCCAGAGGGAGCCAGGAGGAGGCCAGGCTTTGGACCCCAACACTGACCGATCGTCAGATGCAGCTCCCTGCAGCAGGGGGAGTAGCCTTGGGCAGGGGCAATTCCTGGGCAGGTTGCAGGTGGGGAATGAAAACTTTGCATCTGAAGGTGGATCTGGGTAGAAGAGCACCCGCCATAGCTGCCAGCACACAGCACGGAGTCTTTCTGGCAGGAAGAGAGACACGTTGCAGACTGTAGACCCCCTGTGCCGGTTCCCTCAGATAGCCTCGGGCCAGCTGTCAGCCAGCAGCTGAGATGAACACACCCCAGCACCCTTCACCCCCATAGGGACCATTCTAAGGTGTGGCCCACACCGTCCCCAGAGTTCTGCTGTAGGACTGAGCCACCGTTCCCTCCATGGGAAGGATGATTCTCCTCTTGGCCCACCTTTACCTGATCTTTCTCTTCCAGGTCCCACTTCCCCACTCCTATAGCTACTGGTTTTTCCTGGAAATGCTTTGTAGTAAAACCGCTCTCCCCTGAGTTCTCGACTCAGTGTTGTCTACGGAGAAACCAAGACAACCAACTTTGTGGCCTTGGGTATATTATATAGCTTCTCTAAGCCTCAGTTTCCTAATCTGCAAAATGAGCATAACAACCACAATTAATCTGTTGAGTTGTGAAAACTACGGGAAAGTGCGGAGCACAAAGTAAGTACTGAGTTGAGAAAGCGATTCTTGGTGGTGGAGTAACACAGGGTGCTGGAGAGAAGAAGACCTCCGGGTGGAGCCTTGTTCTGGCTGGCAAGGGACGGCGAGGGACGGGCCCGCACCTCCTGGAGGGACATGGAACTCTTCCTGGTTCCACAAGCTCCTTTCTGCACGAGTCGGCTCCAGTCGTGAGCATCAGCCACAGGCGGAGCGCCAGTGAGGGCCTCACAACACTGCCTACGTTTTTTTTTTTTTCAAGTGTGAAAGGTGCAAATTCCTAAAGGAGAGATTCTGAGTGTTCTTTGGAGTTTCTGTACACTGAGTGATTAGCCTCTCCTTGTAAAGCACCTCTTGAACTAATTAAATTAACTTGAGATGAAACTTTCATTCATGTTCACGTGTCACTCCAGGGGAAATGCCTGATATTTAAGAATGTAAATTTCATCAACATTTTTAACCATGTTGTTCGCCGGGGACTCTGGTGGTCAGGGGCTTCGCTCGGTGGGGAAACGCAGAAGGGGGTCACCTCTCCTGGATCCAGTCTCCTGCCCCCTCGCTGTTGATGGGGCCCATCGCTCGGCGCGCACGGCGGAGTGGTGATGGGCACACGCTGCCCGTGAGGAAAGTGTGTGCTGCTGCTGGGCGTCCCGGGGACTCGGGCTCTGCAGTGCCACCCTCAGCTGCAGACTCGGTGTCACACGCTTAGAGCACATCTGGGACATGGATGTGGACTTGCCAAGGTGGCTCTGCCCTGTCGATTGTGGCTGACTGAAGAACTGTTTTAAAAGAGATTCTGGCTCCTTGTTGGCCTGAGTGAAAAAGCGTGCAGAGATCGTTAGTGGCATCTCCACGGATATTGGGTACAAGACTGTGCCATGAGTTTGCCAGCCTGACCTAGAGCTCCACGTTTCTGCAGAGATTTCAGGTTTTCGTGGGTAAAAGTTCCCTACCATTTTTATATATTTTACTCTATATTACAGATTGGATTATACGTATGTAATTTGATATATATAAGTAATTAAATATATTGCATATTAGATTTTATATATATATACTTTATAATATAGTGATACATACGTAAATTTATTTAAGTATATTGGAATCCCAAAAACGGAGGAATATGCGTCGTGTTATTCACAGTATTCCTTTTAACCTTTTTCCAAGTCCACATTCTCCAGACTAATTCAATGATCAGGTAAATTACTTTTATTAACCTTGACAAAGTATTCCCTTTTTCTGCAACTTGGTTTCCTCATGCATTAATTGGAGGTGATGAGAGAGTCCCCTGCCCAGGGCTGCCGTGAGGACGAGATGAGCCGGGAGGGTGCAGTACTAGGACCGGCGCCTGGTGTTCTGAGGTGCGCCGGCTGTCAGGGTGCTCAGACCGCATCCTTGCTGATCGAGCGCCCACTGTCCGCCGTCGCCGATGTCCTGCAGGGCGGCTCTTTGGTCTCCAGGGCTGTACACTTACCTCCCTTTTCGATCAGGAGGAGGAGGAAATCATTTTAATTTTTGTGTCAGCACTGTTGACTTTCTGCTGATGTTTCCAGACCTTGGAAACCCCAGGGAGAAGGCTGCGTCCTCCGTAACGATGAGACCAAGGCAGAGAACATACACAGACAACGAGACTAAGTATTTTGGTGTAAGGTCTGGAAGATGACATTAAAAGCTTACTTTCCTTTACCGTCCTTACCATCCTGTTGATGGAATTTAACTTTAAAAATATATATATTTTTTAAAATTTAGCTCATCCAGTTTTCCTGTTTTTAGATATAGGGGTCATTGTCCATGTAACCTCACCTTGCAAAGCAGAGTATGGGGTTATAGAAAGAGTAAGAGTTTTGGTGTCAGATGGGACTAGATTTCAGTCCCAGCCCTGCCAGGAGCTGTCTGTGAAACTGTAAGCGAAGTTCCTGTCCCTCGCCAAGCCTCCGTTTTCTCGGCTGCAGGGTGGGACACCAGCTGGCCCCTGCCAGCCGCGGGTCTCTGCACAGGGGTGCTTTGGAGCGACCGTTTGGGAAGGGTTGTGCTTCAAAACGGCCCTCCTGCAGATTTCTGAAGTGCCTTCTAATTCCTCAAGAAAGAAACTAAATTATATCTAGCTGGTTTCAAATGAAAAATATTGCACTTGAAAGCTTTGTGCATTGAAAAACCTGTGTAGGCACGTACGTTAATTTTGTTCAGATTCCAGGACAGGCCTCCTCTGTCGGTGCCAGTTGGTGGCGGGGTAAGAGCTCTTCCCACAGAAGCACTGCTAGGCGTGGGACAGCTGCCAGACAGGGTCACAAGTGCCCGTTCAACACAGCAGCCCCTTGGAAAATAGAGGATGAGACTTAACTACCCTGGGTTTATATAATTTTCTGTGTACTTGGGTTTACCTCTAGCTCTGTCATTTAGCTTCTCTAAGCCTCAGTTTGCTCATCTGTAAAATCAAAATGAAGATGCCTTCCTCGTGGTGGTGTTGGGTGATGGAGCGACGTTTGGCCCCCAGTCACTGCGGGGTCATAGTCCTGCCTGCTTCTCTGTCACGCTTGTTATTCTCATGTGAACCAACTATATCCATGTTTTTGTGGAAAATATATGAGGAGAATCCTGACCTTGGGTTTCAAGAACACATCTCCCTGCACTGCGTCGTTCTGGAATCAGTCATTTCCCAGACCTGGGTCTCTGATGGTGGCTCCCATGGTCTGGGGGAAATGTCCCAGGGAAGCCAAGTTTCAGGGAGAAGCAAGAGGAAAACCTGGGGACTTCAGGATGTAGAAGTCACAGATGGCCCAGCCAGGTGATAAGTGCCGTGGGGTTGAATCTCAGCACCACGTGGCTCCCCGTCACCATCTTCTTCCTTCCCCAACTCGGAGACTGATCGTTCTCCTCCTGACTCTCAGGTATTCTCAGGGTCACCCCTGCTCTCTTGCTGTCGTGCAAGCATGACACTCATTCAGGTTTTCCTTAAATGATTCTATTTCATATTAGTTCTTTAAATTTTTATTTTAAAATTTGCATATGGCAAAACTCATTCTTTTTCGTGCATAGTTTTATGAGTTTCTACAAATGTGTAGAATTGTGTGGCCCCCACCAAAGTCAAGATGAGAACATCACCCCCCCCCCACTACCCTTTCGCAACCCTCTTAGTGTTTATACTTACGATGAGAAAACACAGGCAGAGGGTGATTCATTTTCTTTTCCCACTAACTTTTGACTCTGCTTTTCCCCCACAAAGCGTCTTTTGGAAAAGACAGTCCCCTATGAGATGCCGATGGACCACAGAGGCCTGCCTTGTGTGAGTTGTTTGCTTCCAGGGTTCTCCAAGATCTCTCAGGGGATGCGGAGCAGGGCTGGGGCTTTGGGGCAGCGGGGACCCCTAAAGGCAAGGGGCCCAGAGGGGTCGTGGTAACCACTGCGGCTTCTATGACGAGCCAGTGGCACCAAGAAAAAGCTCTGACTTTTTTTCTCCTGCGATCTCACACACAACCCTGCATAAAAAAAGCCTGGACTGTCATGGAGCGAGCTGAAAAGCAGAGAGTGGCTCAGAGCAGAGGAGCCGGGAACGGCCAGGAGAGGAGTTAGGAGGGGAGGAATAGCAGCTGGCCGACCTGGAGAGCAAAGAGAAGTTCCAAGGTGGTTTCTGGAAGGGGCGTCCATCAGGACCACATCGCGTCTGTGTGAGTTAGAAGGTGCAGTTGTCGTCCTCCCTCTGCAGTGCTGACCGCGCCTGGGGGATGGGAGGGTGGCCTGGGGCCTGTCCCCAAGTGACCCCCTCGGGGGGCATCCTTGAGCGGGGCCCAACCTGCGCATCCTTTCAGTGAGGCTTTGATTTATATGAATCAGGAATATGCTTTCAATTAATCATTCCCTAATTACCCAGCATTGCAGAGCTTTTGCTGAATAAAAAATTATTTGTGGAAAATGCACTGGCTTCATCCATCAAACTTTTTGGCAGAAACATTAAAAATGCAGGCGTAATTTTCCATTAGGACACTGGCTGTCCGCATTTCCTGATGAGATCTTGTTGTTGAACCCAAGGTGAATGCTTGCACTTCCGTTGCTAGCAGCAGTTCTCTGCCTTTGTGTTTCAGATTTCAGTAAAAAACCTCAAATGTCAAAATGTATGTCATTCTCTAAATAAAATTTCATACCAGAGGACGGGAGGCACGCTGCTGTTGAGTCATCAGATGGCGTGTCTGACAGGGATGCCGATGCCGTGAGTGAGGAGCCGGTGGAGACTGAGAAGGGGCGTGGGAACGCTTTGCCAGGCGTGAGGTCTGACATTTGTGTCTGGCGGCGTTGAGTTTTCCTCACTTGCTCTTGTACCACCTGCAACGACAGTCACATTCCAGACCCGCGTCCCTGTGTGCGAGTCAGCTTCTTCCCGGCGCCGCAGCCCGTCAGCTGGGAATATGGACCCGGGTTTTATTATCCAGAAGCCTTGAGAGAGTTGTAAGCTTTTGAAAAAGTATAATTTCACTTTTGTGCGTGGAACTCCATGATAGCTAAAATTTGGGGCATATAAAAGCCACTCAATACCCAAACCGATTGAGTTGACGAATTGAGTGTGCATACTAATAACATAGAGGAAACTTTTTTTTTTTTTTTAAAAATAAGTGCTCCGTAGCAATGTTAATTCTTCATTGGATGTTGGAAGATAGAACAGCTTAATGCAAAGAGACCAGACTTTGGACCTGGGTTCAAATCCGTCCCTTCTCTGCCACTTACTCTTTATGTAGCCTTAGGGAAAATCTCTGGGAAAGGAAAATTTTGTGAGTCTCAGTTTTCTCTTTTTTAAACTAGGGATAAGAGTAAATATTTCATAGAAGGGTTCAAGAGAACATATGAGTATACTTAGCATGGTACCTGGACTAAAGCAACTTTCCAGTGGATTCAGGTCCCCTTTCTTCAATCATGTGGTATTTTGGGGGAATAAACCGCTACACATTAGTAAATATTTAGGGAGCTGTCTCTCCACGTAAGGTATTAGAATGTGAACATAGCCAAAAAAAAAAAAAATGGGTCAAACCAACTGCGATAATCATATTTGGTTGCTCATATATTTTACCTTATCATTTTAAGTTAGATGTTGCCACATGGCTTGATGTGGCCAGTGCAGTGTGGCAGATCGCGTGAGGGCTGGTTGAGGAACTGACGTGCAATGTGCCGTGTTCTCTATGCACCGGCTTAAGGATGGGGTGGCACAGACATCAGGTGACCACGACCTGACCAAGAATGGACAGGTGTCATGCATGAGTGAGGAAGAAACTTCTGGATCTGGGGGTTATTTGTTATCACGGCGTAGTCTAGCTCATCCTGACTGATACACCAACGGACTATTAGGTTAGATTCATTGCTTCGACCCTGCCCCCTCCAGGCAAGTCACAAGCACCTTACCCAGAGCGTTACAGTAGTAATTGTTTGTGCCAGATACTACCACGACAACGACTTAGCAAATTCAGGGAGCTGTTTCATTTTTACTATGACTTAATTAAAGACTTACAGATACTTACTGTGGAAAACGTCCCACCTTGCCAGCGACCCCGTCAGGGTGGAAAGCCGGGACGACTGGCCGCCGCACTCTTCTCAGCCCTCGTCGTCGCTACGGGACCCGCGCGGTGCCGTGCGGGAGCCACTCGTCACACACGGCTGTTCCACTCAACGTGAATGAAGTCAAACAGCTCCTCAGTCACACTGGCCGCAGTTCAAGTGCTCGGTAGTCTCCTGCGCTAGCACAATAATCAAACATTTCGGTCACCGGGGAACACTGCACTGAACGTCCCTGGTACAGACAATTGAGATTCTCTCAAAGATATGTAAAGTTTTACACAATGGAAGCATCGCTTCTAAACAGATTGTCACCGCTTAAGCCCTCTGTCATAGAAATTGATTGGCTGCTGCACCTTACCCTCTAGGTGAATACCCTTAAACTGCAAAGGAAGAGAAAGTTGCCTCTCTAGTCTTCCCGGAGAACACGTGCTGGATACAGCCAGGGCCGTAAGAGCTGGCGTAACAATGAGTATTACTGGTGATGTTTGAGGTTAGAGAACTGATATGCATTGTCTCTTTACAAAGCGGAGTTTCCCCACGGAAATAAAGAGGCAATTTGAGCTGCAGTGAAATAAAAGTGAGGCTGGATGATTCTCATTTAACAAATGGCCTTTCATATTGGGCAAGTGCTGTTCTCTTTTTATATCAAAGTTTACAAGGCATGTGGATTAAATAATCCTTTCCCCAAAGTCAACTAGGATAGTAACCTAATAACCTCTCTCAGTTAACATTGAACTTGGGGGTAAATGTGGGTGTATTAATCAGGATATCCTAAGTAATGCAGCTGTAACAAACAACTTCACAAGCTGAGTGCCTAGGACAACAATTATTTCTCGTTTGTGCAGATCATCTAGGGGTTTGGGGGACTGCCCAGAGCAGCTGTTCTCCATTGCCCACGATCCAGGGTGGCTTCCACTTGACCTTGAGATCTCCTCCCTAATCACGGCAGCAAGAGAAGAGTGCTGGGATGTCCCACACCATCGAATAAGTGCTCTGTCATGAAAGTGACATGTGTCACTTCTCACAACCTGTTGGCTGGCATTAGACACATGGCTCTTCCCACTTGGAGGGTGGGAGTCGAGGCAGTGGAATCTTTCCATGCACCCAGGAGGAGAGAGAGGGCCCCTGGAGTCAGCATTCCGAGGCTTTCCCTCAGTGCTGTGATCGCAGTGGTCTTCAGACAGCCAAATGACTGATGATTTCCAGGACAGTGTCAGAGTGTTTGTAATGGAACCAGGTTTCCATAATGCCAAAATATTTTGCCAGCTCATGAGATAAGTATGAAGTGAATTCTATGCTTTCATGAGCCTTGAGTTTTCAATTCTAAAGCAAACTTACATCTGTATTCTTTGGAGCAGCTAGAAAAAGAAAAAAAAAAGCGCTGTAGCTTGCGACTTTAATCAGATTACTTTTCTCTGGGGATAAAAAATGATATGGCCAGATTAGATTATGCTTTGTCCCTTTCCAACACTGTTCTGGTTTCTACAGCTTTCCGTGGCCACTATTAGCTATCCTGAGAGAAAGCTGTTCTGAATACACAGAGGACTCTAAATGCTTCTGTGAACTTGAACCGCCTCTGTTTCCTGCATCATTCCTAAGCACAAACCCTCTCTTGTCTCCCTGCCATCCTTTTTTCTTTTTTTTCTGAGTTTTTTACTGCTCTTGGCAGTACTGACATCAATTTTTTTAAAAGTCAGGACAATTGAGGTATAATTTACATACAATAAAATTGGCCCTTTTGAGGTGTAGAGCCCTATACATTTTGACAAATTTATACAGTTTTATAACCACTACCAAAATTTTGATGTAGACTGTGTCTCCCAGAATATTTCTTTTACCCCAGTTTAATCAATCACCTTTTCACAGTCTAGCTTCTGGCAACACTGATCTGATTTCTGTCTGTATAGTTTTGCCTGTTCTATGATGCCATACAAATGGAACCGTAGAGTATGCAGCCTTTTGAATCTGGGATTTTCCACTCAGTCATCCTTGAGATCCATCTGTGTTGTTGTACGCACCTGTAGGTTTTTGTTGTCGAGCAGTCTTCAATAGCGCCACGCTTTGTTTAGGTATTCACCACTGATAGACATTCGAACAATTTCCAGTTCAGGGGCATAAAGGTCTTTAAGAGGAGAATTGAAATACCCTATCTGGGGGATGGCTGGTCTGGGAGAAGGAGAGGAAACTGGATGCAGCACTGGCTGCGGACAGAGGAGGTGTATGTTAGGAAACTGGAGCCAGTCTCTATCTTAGGTCTGTGGAGGTTTCTAGAACATACGCAGGGAATTTGAGGCTTACATGACTACTGAAGTAGGGGGATGAGGGACAGAAGCTGAGATGGAGACCCGATGGTCTCAGCTTGCAGCTCTGACCTAGGTGGCTCTCGGGAGTTCACCTGGAAGCTTCCGTGTATTCCTGAATGTCTGGGGAGCTCCTACAGGTATCTCAATCTATAGAAATGGTTCTCAATATGTGTCTCCCAAACTGCCGCATCAGTAACATCTGGAAATTTGTTAGAGACTCATTTTCTCAGGCTTCACCTCGGGCCTCCCGAATCCTACTGTAGGCATGGGGCCCGGCAATCTGCATTTTGACAAGCCTTTCAGGGTATTCTGATGCACACTAGTTAGAGAACCGCAGGTCAGTAGCGTTAATTACAGGGGGTCCCCAAGAAGCTCATTCAAAAGCTGCTTCAAATCTAACGTTGGCCCCTGCATCTGCATGCAAATGCTTCCGCACGAATGCCTCTCACTGAGAAAGTCTAACTGGGAGAGTTGTTATGGGGAAATGGAGTTCTCAGCTTCTCTTCTGCAGCTCAGAGGAGGCTCAAAGAGGGTGGATGTGCTGGTGAGTTGGTAATGAATGACCTGGTACAACATGGGAAAGATGGAGGGATTCTTGGATAATAGATGTTGGCCATGAATAACAGCAAGATTTTTGCAGCTTCTTCTAGTTTTAAAATCAGGAAATCACTCTGTTCCTTCCTTTTGCCTAGTTAGGTAGCACCTCATTTAATTTTATCTAAATGTTCCTGGATCCATTTAGATTTAGTGGCTATTCTTTTTCTGTTTCCAATTTCTGAATCAATTATGTCATCTTATATTCTCAGACACAGGCGAGGTTGCTATTTCCAGTAAACTAAAATGGTTCCGTCCCTGTATGTTAAGATTCAGTCACAATTTATCTGTGTTTTTTTCTGCTGGATATTTTAAGCCAAAGAGAAAGGTAAATAATATCTAAGGAACTTGTAAACCAAGTGTGTAACCATTTTGCACAATTCATGGTTTTATTTAATGAGCTTCAGTACCATAGGAGGAGACTGGTTCCCAAAGGGCCTCAATCAACCAGACTATGGAACAGAAATGCAGAATGTAAATTGGTTTTTAACTAAGATCATATGGCTATTACTTTTTGTGGAATCCATAATTTCTGTTTGAGAGCAGGCATATAGGAAACTGTTATTATGGAAATGCCTTCCGGGATTCAACCAACTGCATTTGGCTTGCGAACAGATATTTTGAGGGTTGATTTGTATGCTGCTAATGGTTGTGTGGGGCTAGCTATGGGCCACATGGTTCTTAATAATGCAACCTTCATGGCTGTGAGGTTCCACACACTGTCTTTCAGATCCATTATGCTTGTATTTACTTATTACTGTTTATAATTTCGAAGTCAAAGAGAAGATGTTTTCTTTCATTTACATGCTCAGGGTAGGTCTTTACTTTTAGAATGACGGTGAGATATTTGTTTTTCATAGAAACAAATATGGATAAAAGGAAGACAAACCATATATTTTTCTCCTGGTAACTGACAACAAACAATGGTTTGAAGCTGAGTTTTTCTCTTCCTTTGTACTTCCCCGGGGTTGGTCACTGGATCGAAGAGAAATTGATCACTGGATCAATGCTGATTGATCACAGCCGATTTCACATATTACTTATACACTGATAATTCCCAAATTCCAAAGCTCCAGATACAAATTTCTATCCGCCTGCCGAATGTTTTCATGCGGAGGTCCAGTTAGACCGAGACGAAGTGAACTGCTTTCTACTACACAGGCGTTGGTTTTTCCTTCCCAGAAACAGTAAACATTTCTCCAGGACAACGTCGTGTCTTAATGGTTATTCTTTCAGAAAGCTTTGAGTGTAGTACACACTTAAACCGATTCTCGTTGATTGAAAAATAGTGGTGGCAACTGCAAGTGGTTGCTAAGCATGAAAGGAAGGTGATGAGGGTATCGGAGCCTGTCGATTTGACATCTCCTGTAGCATACTGCTCATTGCCAGAAGCTGTTTATAGCCAGCAGCCTCTTGGCCACTCCAGGGCCTAATTGTCAAAGTAGAAGGCAGTTTGGTACATTGTAAAGGGAGCATGGGTTAGCAGCTATGTGTTCACATTCTGACTCTGCCAGTTGGAATTTATTTAACAACTCTTGGCTGTAAAACGAGCCTGATAACATCCACCCTACAAAGTCTTTGAGAGGCTTGAAATTGCCTAAGTATATAAAGTGCCTAAACCTCTGCCTGGCACTTAGTAGAGACTAGCTAAATGATCGGTACGCCCCTGCTGTTTCAAGGGATTTTCCTATTTTAGTCCATTTGGTCCTTACAACCACTCCAAGGGATTAGGGATGACTTGATCTCCATTTTGCAAATGAGGAAACTGAGGCCAGAGGCCCTCAGCTTGTTAGGTGGGGAGCTAGGACTGAGGAGTGGATTGTTTTCTGACACCAAACCTCCACCCATTCTTCCACTTTAGACTGTCAGCCCTTCACGTAGGCATTCCAATTCTACACCCTAGGCAGAATCAGTTTAATCCTGGTTCCCCCACGCCCCACCCCTATACTTCTAAAGCTCCGTAAAAACACTGTGTATGCTACATTCTAATGTTTAACTCATCCTTTTGTAGTTACATAGAGGTTTCATTTCCGCAAGGATCGTGGGCTCTTTGAAGCAGAGCTGTGTCTGACCGTCTCGGCGTGCACAGCGTCTGGCACGAGTGGGTGCTCAGTGCAGGGTAGTTGAGTTGGTGAAGGCAAGAGTCAGAATGTAGCAGTCAACAGGTTCCCTTAATTGAAGAAAAAGGGAGCTAAAGCATTGTTTGGCATGTGATCACAGAGCCAGCGCGGGAGCTAACGAAACTGGAAGCATCCATCTGCAAGTCGTGTGCACAGCCAGCCCCGCTGAGAATGTTCATTATAATTTTAAAGGGAGACAGGGAGCCCTGGTTGTGTCCTGGCACCAGGCAGTAGGGAGAGCGATGGCCCGTGGAAGGAACGCGAAACAGTGTCTCCAGTTTGCGTCGCCAGCTCTCTGGGCGGGGGGCTTCCTGAAAGGCAGCTGGTGACTGTTTATCTGGGGGGGTATTGCAGCCCTGCTCATGGGTTGGTGATTCTGCAGGTACCTCCTTGCCCAGGTAGATTCTTCAGCACCTTTCCTGTGGCCTGGTCTAAATCCTCGCCCACTCTGAAGTCCTCACATCCTCTGGGACTTCCTTCCGTCCACGGCCCCTCTCTACTCTCGTACGCTCTTTGTGGGAAATGCAAATTGATTCAATGGATTTTCGAAGTCCATTTTAAAATACACTGTCAACATTTTCACGTGGATAGCCTTGGGCCCAGTAATTCTACTTTTAGGGATCTATCCTATGGAAATTCTCCCATGAGAAAGTAAAAATAGATATAATACATGTGTAGGTTTATGTGTAATAATAAAAATTAGAAGTATCTGCAACGTTCATCAGTAAAAATTGTTTAAATAAATGTTGCGATAGCCATTTTATATAATGGTTAAAACAAATAAGGCAGATCTCTAGGCAACGAGATAGCCGTATAATGTTGAAAAAGAAAATTGCAGAATAATGCATCTTGTAAGACCCTATTTTTATGTACTGAAAAATCTAGAAAGATATTTACTCAGCAAATATTTATGGAATGTATGCTATGTGCCAGGCAGTAAAAAGAAAAATATTCTGCCTTTGTGGAACTTAAATTTTCATGCAGGGAAATGAACGGTAAACATAATAAATAGGAGAGCTACTTAATAGGATGAAATACAATAAGGACAAAGAGAAAACAATAGGGTGGACAGTGATACCCTCTGAGGCTGCGTGTGATAGGTCCCGAAGGAAGGGGCGGGGACTTCATTTTCTACTTTATTTCCTTCTGTATTGCTCAAACCAGTATGTATTATTTTCATTGTTTTTTAAGGAGAAGATAAGGGTTTCCCTACACTCTTCTCTCGTTCACTTAACTCTTTCCTTCCTACTTTTAAACACTTAGGAGTTTCTCTTCCATCTTAAAAACAAAAAATATTGCAAAATCCTCCCCTTTCCTTAAGTCCCCTCTGGTTACAGGCTGAGCCTTCTCCTTCCCTCTGCACCAAAGTGCTTGAGAGACTCCCAGACTGTCAGGGTCTCTGATTTTTCTCCCTGGCTTTGGGCTTCCATGCTGCTGAAACTGTCCTCGCATCTCATCAGTGAATTCCAAGGACACAGCATGGCCTGCCACCTCTGCAGGCATCATTCTCAAAGTCCCCGGAGATTCCCTCTCTTCTCTGAGGTTCTGTCCTGGCAAGACTACCCCGTTCCCGCCACATAATCTTCCCAAGTGGCCTCATCGGCCCTCATATTTCACTGCTCTGTTTTCTGATGTCTCCCAAATTTGAATCTTCATCTGAACTTTTCTTTCTAGTTTATATGTCATGTGGCTGTCCCTTTGGGACATCAAACTGAGCATATTTAAAACTGAATTTACACGCTTCCTCTTAAACTATGCCTCCCCCCATGTTAGTTCTGCAGTTGGGGCACTACCCGTGTAACGATGCATTAAGATCGAAAGCTGGGAGTCACCTGCGATGGAAATGTGTCCTACTTCCCTTTATAGCACTAGCATCAGGCATGGCACCTAGCACCTAGCGGGGCACTCAGTAAATGTTCGGGAGTAGGAAGGAAGGAGTGGAGTTTGAGCTTGAAGAATCTCCAAGTGTCCCTGAGTCCCTTCTTGTTCAAGCAACTAACAAATTTTTACCAGCTTTCTGGTCATAAAAACTTGTCGTTGGCTCAATCTCTATTTGTTATTTGGAAGCTGAACATTTAGTTCGCACACTCCTCAATAGGTTGCACAAATGCTAATTGTTATCTTTTATTTTCTGAGCAGAAGTCAGTTGTTATGTTCTGGCTAGGGACAGAAAATTCTTACCGATAAAATGTAAAGCTGCAGTTATCAAAGCAAGAATAATGCTTCTAAAATATGTGCTATTAAATTCTGTAGACTGAAATTAGTTATCCCAGGCATGCCATCTCTTTAGGACAAAAACCAGAAGAATCTGACTCACTCATACATTGTCCCCCACCAACCAATAATATGTTCAATTTTTTTTTTTGCTTAAAGAGCTGAAAGATAACTCAATCGAAAATGCAGCCTTTAAAAATTATTATATAATGATTCACTTCATATATAATGATGCCTAAAGTTAAAAAAAACAACTAGACCTGATTATGGATCTTGTTATTTGTCAAATAAATATCAGACTTAAGACAGTGACTGCCTAGCTAGATACATTTATTGCAGAGTTAGGGTGTAGTTTGTGATCTATATTAATTCATAGTTGACCACTAAGGTAGGATTGTTGTGCTCAAGTAGTGACATTTAATTTCTTCTATTAAACTTAAAAACAGTAAGTAGTACAAAGAAACGTATTTTAAGGATATGTCTCTCACCACGAGGATTTGAAGTGAGAAAAGCAACAAACACACTTACCCAAAAACCCTGTTTTCTGACTCGTTCCTCAAATTCTATACCAGGAGCTGCATATTCTCCTGGTCGTTTGCCTGCAGCAAGCTGCAGATTCTGTGAGAGGAAGTCTCTAGTTACCGGACAATGCCACTTTCATTTTCTTTTCTTAATATCAACAGCGTACCACCATTCACCACTGCAGGTGTGGTTAAGTTGTTATTATTCACAATTATTTGTTTCTGCTCCATTTTTTACTTCCGTATAGCCTTGGAGTATTTCCCTGCCTCACTGACATTAAGCTTGGCCAGGTGACTTTCTTTGGCCAAAGAAATAGATCTGAATGGAAGCCTGAAGTATTATAATTTGGCATTGCATCACTTGTTTTTGTGCTCCATCACCAGATCAGAATGTTCCAGACCATGGCTTTTCCTGCCGCCTGGGGTCTGGTCTGAGCTGACAAGTGGAGCTGAGCCTGGCAGAGTCACAGGCAGTTGCAGTCCTCATGCAATAAGTGCGAGAAATATCTTTTTTGTTGTTGTTGGAAATCACTGAGCTATTGAGATGTGTTTGTTACTTGGCAAAAGCTGACTAGTATCAAAGAATACCAACAAAATTAAATTTCTCTTTTCCTTGTCATTGGCCTTGTTCTCTTCTTAGTAGATACATTGTTTATCAAAAACAGCATATAAGGACAAACAGACCTTGACAACAGGGCTTGGAAACTTCCTATTCATTTTGGTATTCCCAGCATTTAGCACAGGGTAAGACACGATGGGTATTTGATAAAGGAAAAGTTATCTTTAGCTGCAAATTCAGTCTCTGCCCCCTGGAAGTATCTGTTAACTTCCAGATGGCTCTTTGCAACCTATCATCCTGAGTACTCTTGATTTGTATTCCCTGAAATCTCAAATCAATGTCCACAGAAGAAAAAATTGTCAAGAAATGATACTATTAAAGATAATAGTAGCATGCATAGATGATAAATATTGTATATATTATAGCATTCTATAAATGATAAATGAGAAGCTAAGCAATATCTGCTTTCTCCTTTAAATCTCAAAACAATCCAGTGAAGTCAAGTGTCTATTTTTTCCTTTCCTTTCTTTCTTTTTTCTTTCTTTTTTTTTTTTTTGAAAAGAAGAGGAAGCAACTTTCAAGGTGTGCAGCTACTATGTGGTTAAATTTAGGATTTTGAGCTTAGTCCCTCTGATTATAGAATTGAATTCTTACCTCATCATGTCATCTTCGCATATTGTATTTCAAAGATAAATGCAATCTAAAGTTTGCCTGATTTGATGCAAGTTAAGTCCAAGATACATCTAAGGTAAATGAAGCCTAAAGTTTGCATGCTTTGATGTTTTGTATTATCCACAGAATAGCTGACCAGGGGACAAGGTTCAATTATGGCAGACTTCCCTAGGTTGGTAGTATCTTGGATCACTGAGACAGACAACATAAGAGATACTTTGTTTTCCCCCTTCTTTTGGGTTCACTCTGACTAACAAATGATCTTTGAGGAAAGCTTTTATTCTTGACTGCTTTTTCTTTTTTTAAAATTCTGAAAAGGGCACAAGGATTAATGAGACAATTGCCTGCGAAGCGCTTTGAACTCTGGGGAACCAAGAGGCGATCTAAGTGCAAGGAATTATCCCCTACATAAGTCAGCACCGAGTTTCTAAACAGAAATCCTCGTTAAAGGGTAACAGGAAGAGTGCGATAAAAATCAACAAGTGCCAAGCAGTTTTTTTTTTTTTTT
>VBSM01000316.1:1043959-1055735 GCA_008086735.1 Cheirogaleus medius
TCTGTTTGCTCTACTGATAGTTTCCTTGGCTGTGCAGAAGCTTTTTAATTTGAAGGTGAAATGCTTCCCCCCCGACACTGCGACGTGAGAGGCTGGCAAAAGAGAACCATAGAGCCCAAATTTGAGCCTGGAAGGACCTCAGAGACCTTCAGGTCTGAATCATTCACGTTTACAAATGAGGAAACACATCCAAAGTGCAGTTGACCAAGGACACACAGCTAGTTTGGGCTGAGGACGTGGAGAAATACCGTACGATGGACCCGAGGACATGGGCCGTCAGAAAGCATGGGAGCAGGAGGCAGGGAGGGCTGGGTGGCTGGGTGGCTGGGGTAACTTCAGTGGAAAGGCAGGACCTGAGTCAGGTCTGAGTCACTGGGAGTATTTTAATAAGGGCAGGAATCAGGGACATGTATTTCATGTGACTAAAACTATGTGATCGTGAGTTTAACGGTTAGAACATGCATGGTGAGAAAAATCACAACACTTAATGCTGCAGTTTGATGTGAGCTCCACTGACGACGCAAGACCTGTGATTTAATGATGTTTTCCAGACTCTTCCGTCACTCCAATTCTCTCTCCCTGCTTTCTGCAAACACAAATGATGATTTGTGTGTGAGGCATTGGACTGAGTCCTAGTAAAAATTAATGCATTATTCCCTACCCCAAGGAGATAAGAAACTAATAAAAAATAAAGTTATCTGTCATCTAGTTATCTCCGTCTCTGTGTCTCTCTATTGTCTATCATGTGCCTGTGATGTCTGCCTGCCTGCCAACAACCAACCTCCCTACTTGCCTAGCAACACACACTCCCGTGCTACTGAATAGAACTTGAGAACATGGAGAGAGAACGCCATGGTTGTTGAGAGAAGGCGGAGATTAATTCCAGCAGACAAGACAACAGCAGCAACCATAACCAGCATTTGCACTGGGCTTACTCTGAGCTAGGCTATGTTTAAGAGCTTTACGTGCATTAGTTCATTTAATCCTTGCCACTATCCCATGTGGTAGTTTCCAAGTCAACAGGAATCTCTCTGTTCACATCTCTTGGCTCTGCTTTCCTCTGTCTTGGCTGGATTGTCAGTGGTGACAGCCCAGAGTGGTGGCAGAGTTGCAGCGTCCTGCTGAGCCTCGTGAAGCCTGAGGGCAAAAAGGAAAAAAATCAGTATAATCCTGATCCTATCTTTATTTAAAAGTTTGATATTTTTAGCAGTATTTTTTATCCGTAAAGAGTCAAACTCTTATTTAGCTAGATTACTGAGGTTTTTGGTAACCCTCCTTAGACTCTGTCCCTAAGCAAGAGTCTCGCTGCATTCTTGTTCCAGCCCTGAAGAACGAGTCCTACCAGTTCCAAGAGAGCTTCCTTAACAATGACCTCCACCAGGGTTGTCACCGGCCTGGCCTTGGTTCATGTTCCTCATTGAACCCACACGGTGCTTCACTGGGCTCGGGCTGGGGTGGGTCAGTCTCTGTCCAGCTTCTGAGGGTGTCAGAGAAGGGAGTCCTATCATGGCCTCCCGGAAGCGGAAGTTGAAATGGGGATTCTCATTCCGTTGATTGGGTTGAAGCGGGGAGGTGGCGCTCAGGAGAACGGGTGAGGAGGTGGGACAATGAGCTAAGCAAGAATTTGGTTTCAGGTGACGACAGTTGTGAATGATCAGCCAACACACACGCAGCCAGGGATGGCCACACAGGCCAGCAAAAGGGTCTTGCCAGGCCACCGCTGGTGTCCACTGTGCGGGGTGGTCCCCAGAGAAACAATCAGCAGAAATGGATGCTGGTTAGGCAAGGCATGCAGCAGGCATCCTCTGTGTTTACCTCCTTAGCAAAGGGAACAGAACTGATTGATTGTCTCTTAACGACACCTATTTCGATGCACAAAAGGTGTAACACACACACGCTTTCATGCATCCTGATCGGGAATACTGAAGCCACTGCCTGTGCTGCCTTCTTGCCGCCTGGCTTGCAAGTGGAAGCTGTTAGCAGAGATCCGACACGTGGTGCTGCTCACCTGAGCTCACCTCCCTGCTTTCTCACAAGCCACCGGAGTCACAGGACGTCAGGGAATCACACCGACAGTCCGTGTGCAGGCCCGGAAGCGGCTCGACGAGATAGCATTGCGACAAGCAAAAGGGACTTCTTTCTTGAAAATTCCATTTTCCATATTGTGGCATTTAGAGGTTCCACCTGGCAGGAAGCTGCGCTGGCGGGTGAGCTGGCGTGGGAGGAGGGCAGCAGGGAGACCCGCTGTCAGCTGCGTGCCAAGCCAGGGAACCTGCGTGAATGGTCCTCGGTCAGCGAAGAGGGTGCTGTCGCCCTTTCATTAGCCGTAGTTGAATGCCTGCAGAGGCAGTAATTACCAATACCCGCCAGGCCTCACAGGCTCATCTGTCTTTGTTTATCATCAGGGTAAGGGTATTGATCATTATTATGGCTCTTCTTCCCTTTGGAGAGGGACGGGGAAATTGGATTAATAAGGCCTGGCACGTGCTGTGTGCCACACGTCCGCAGGGAAGGCAGATTGGAAGTGCTAAGAAATGACGAGTGCTTGATTTCCTGGGGTGCTCGGGCTGCTAGCTCTGCTGGACACTTCCTTTGCGGGGGCTTGTGCTCAGATGCTCCAGCCTCCTAGCATCCTTGCTTCTGCGGAAGCCAACAGAACCCCCCAATGGGTGCAAAGTGAAATGAGTAGCTTTCCTCCTGTGCCGCCTTTCTGTAGGTGCCTTCAAAATAATGGCCTGGCAGGGGAGCCGACTCATTATCCTGAGAGGTGGTAAATGACAGGATAGAGACAGTCCTCTAACTGGCTTTTGCTGTATGAACTATGTCAGGGTAATCGAATCGGTGAGGGGACGTTTCTCCTTACAGAAGCAGTCTAGCTAATCAATGAAAAAGAAACGGTAGAAGCAGAGCAGTGGTTCTCAAACACTGGCGGGGCTCCAGAGTCCCCAGAGCGCTTGCTGAAAGCAAAGGCAGGACCCCACCCCGGGAATTTGCATTTCTGACAAGTTCCCTGGTCTGGCCTGGGGCCCACTGCACTTTGAGAACTGCTGGATGTCAGCATCATTGTTTTGAAACCTTAAGGAAATGACGGGTCAAGGCAGTGATCACCAGTGACTGTTAATGTCACCAAGACAGAGGCAGCTAAACGGTTCGTGCCCTGATGGAAGTGTACACGACCACCTGTGGGGAATTCTTGTTAAAATACTGACCCCGAGCCAGGCAGGCCCCACCCAACTGTCAGTTTCCAGGAGACGCAGGGCAGAGCACGCTTGAGATGGTGTCGCTGCAGCCATGCAAGCAAGACTCCCACTGTGGGGACTCCCCACAGATGAGTCGGTTATTGTCCGGAAGAAAAGAAGGAGGAGGGGAGTGTGTGGATTCTAAGAGTCACATGATTCCGGTAACTGGACTTGTTCGGACCCAGATCTGATCCACTGTGAAAAGGAAAATCGTGAGACCAGCAGGGAAATTTGAGAGCTGACCGGATACTCGACGAATTATTGTCACCACCTCACTCTCCACTTGGCTCAGTTCCATCTTGACCTTTAGCGCTCAGTTTAAATGTCATCTTTTCGAATAAGTTTTCTCTGACCACCTTGTCTAGATAATTCGCCTTCTCTATCTTAGCATCCTGTTTGTTTACGACATAGAACTTGTGATTATCTATTCATCTGTTTGGTTTTTTGTGTCTCTCCTACTAGAGTCTGAACTCCACAAGGCCTGTGTCTCTGCCTGCCATTCCCCCCATGTGCCAGCACATCGCCGGGAGCACCACACACACATAGCGATTTTTTCCTGAATGGATGATGGACAAAATCTTAGGGCATTTTAATATTCCCCAATTGTTTTTCTTTACGTGGTTTTGATTAAGTTTCATCTCACCTTATCAGAGTCCTGTAAGGTAGGTAATGATATTTTGCCAATTTTTAAATGAAATCAAATATGTTGTGTGTCTTGCCCAAGATCATAAATTGCACTGAGCCAGCGTAACCAGGACAAAACCCAGTCTTTCTGATTCCAGATGTGGTGATCTTTTTGTCCCAACAAGTTTTCATTCAAGAGGTATCTGAACATCTAGAAAATGATCATTTTAACAGTTAAGCACACACTTGATGGTCTTGATGGGAGAGAGGGTGCTTTGTTGAATATTTTCTTTCTCTGTGTTCACAGAAGCAGTAATATCAAGCATCAGAGTGAGTGAGTGAAGTAATACTGGACATGGCAAATTGGCATCCTTGGAGTGGGTTGATTTGAAGATAACCATTTCAGTTTCTGGACCGTGTTGTAGTGGAGCTGGCAGCTCATTTTTATCAGCATAGTAACATCTCTCTAGCACCTCTGTCTCTATCGTCCCTGCCTCCATCCATCTCTATCTTTATTTATGTCTCTGTCATCTCTGTTACTATTATCTCATCGCCATCTCTATTTTATCTATCATCTCTATCTCCATCTCTGTCACCCTAGCACCTCTATCTGTATGTCTCTGCTCGTTCACCCTGTGCCTCTCCCTAGCTTCTACCATCCTGTTCTCTGCTCCCCTTCACAACAAAATTTATTAAAAGAATTGTCCAGAGTGTTGCCTTCCATTTCTCATTTGTTACATTTTCCTCTATCTACTTCAATTTGGTTTCTCTTTCCTCCCTTCTGCTCAAACTGTCTTTGATAAAGTGCCCAACAGTTCCCATATTGCCAGATCCAGTGGTCTGTTCTCATCTTACTTGACCTTGCAAGCTCTGGACAATGACCAGGCCTTCCTCTGTTGAATTATTACTGTCTTGGTGTATTAGTCAGGATCGAGTAACTGCCATGAGGAATAATCACAAAGTCTCAGTGGTTTAGCACAATAAACATTTATTTCTTGCTCATTACACTGGCTGTTGTGACAATAAAGGGGGAAAGAACAGGGAGCCTTGTGATGGAAGATGTATGTGGATTGAGCTTGGGGTGATAATGCATCACTTCCGCCTTCATTCTGTTTGCCAGAAATCAGTCCTTTGGTCTTTCCTAGATGCAAGGGGTGCTAAGAAATGTAGTGATGGCTATCCCAGCACTACCTCTGTGCTATGGAAAGTAAGCATGAGTCTTTGGTGGGCAACCAACTTATCTTGCCCCTAGGTGGAAATGCAGGCAGGTGCCAAGTCACGTGTGCATGGTCCCAAGTCTGCAAAGCAGGGCTCACTGTATTCTCCCCACATCCTGTCTTTGCTTTGGGCAGTGGATGTCACTTTCTCCAGATCCCATGCCTGTCCCCCAGTGGTGGTCTCAGCTCCATTCCAGGACACCCCATGGGTAAACATTTCACAGGGGCTCCCAGATCACTTTTTCACCTAGATCTTCTCTGGAAAATGGACCATTTGCTCCAACCTGCTCTTTCACTAGCACCTAGTACAGACTCAATTAACTGGATTTCTCCATGGGAGGCACGTTTTTCATAGTTTCATCTTTAATGAGTACCCTGTTCTCTTTGGACCCCAGTGTATACTCTTTGGGATCATCTGGGTCATGGATGGAACATCATTACCCAACATTGTAGCACAATTCTGCAGTTCTTTCTATATCACATTTAGAACAATATATGTATTACATATAATATATAACAAGTACAGCATGTGTAGATAATTACTAGCTTTATTACCTATAGATGATTAAGGCTTTTTAAAAACTGAGCTCATAAAACCCACAAGAGCTCTTGCCATGTTTCTCTTTTATCTGGAGGAAGATTTATTATACAGCGGGTCTCTCCATAGCCTTCTGCATTTCATCACTGGGGCCGGCTCAGAGCCAGACACACTCTGGGGTTTGCCTCTGGGGAAGGGAGCCTGCACACTCAGGCCACCCATCTGCATAAAGAGCCCCTCGCCACCCCCCACGACGGGGCTACTGGATGGAAAGCATCATACCCTGCTTGGCCGTGACCCCACCGAGCCCTTGGGAGGAAGTTCCCCTTATAGACTGCCTGAGTCTTCTACTCTTTTGAAAACATACAATACCATAAAAGGTTTATTTTATAGCAGACGGCTCCAATGTAAGATCTGTTGTCTGTTCATGGTGACTGAAATTTTTACAGCACTGCACTGCTTCTCAGAATTGTTGAGACAGCGTCACCCAGATCATGCACAGCCACTGCACTGCAGGACCCGGGACAGTGCAGGCTGCAAGGGCGGGATGCCTGCGGCCGGAGGATGGCAAGGCGCATCTCTGGCCGTGTTCTCCGTGGCGCAGAATAATTCAATTGCGCCGATATTCATTCGACACTCAGTATTCCATGCTCAGTACCAGGAAACTAGGGATAGGAACAGTACATAAGATAGCATAGGGATGCTGTGACGCCTGCCCTCACTCTTCAGGACTGAAAGGACTTAACTCCAGCTGCTGTGGGCGCTGCGGGCTGACAGCCTTCGACAGGGATTGACTCCGCTGGCGAGAGCTGCCTCCCCCAAGCCACCTCCCCTCCCTACAGCAGCCCGTCTGCAATGACTGGCCTGGAGTTCTAGCCCCGAAGGGCCATCCTGCTTCAGATTCCCCCGCAGGGCCGGCTGAAGCCTTCATCAAGACTGCACTGCAGCCCATCTGTTCCCTTACCCAGCTCTGCTTCCTCCCTCCCCTTCCCTTCCTCGGGTAGCATTCTCAGATTGCTCCTCAGTAACCTTCCTGCCATCTAATCTCTGTCTCAGGGTCAGCTTTCTGGTGAGCCCAGCCTGAAACAGGTGGCTGTCGAGGGACCCTCTGATTGAGGAGGTCACGCTATAGCTGTAGAAACAGACCCAGGGTGTACATGATTGGCTGTAACGCATCACGTAAGTGCTCTGCACACCCGGGATGGGAGCCAGCGGCATGAGAACAGTGGGGGAGAAGCCACGTGCAGCTGTTCTGCCCTTATCCTTCCTGCCCATCAAGACAAGAAGAATGGGCTCGTCACAAGTAGGAGCAAAGACTGAGATGATCATCACTTGGCACAGATGGGGTGTGGAAGGAGGTCAAGGGTCATTTGTTCTTTCCTCATTTGTTTTTCACAACTTCTTCCTTTTTACGCTCGTATAGTGCCTTGATTTTTATTTCAAAGGGTGGGTAGGCTTTCAGCAAGTCCCAGGTAGACATTGTATATTCTGCCATGGAGCTAAAAGGCCAAATCTCAAGTAATGGGTTTTGGAAGATCAATAACCAAGTTGTTCCCAGGCTTGCTGAAGCAGGTTTTACATTCATAATGTGAAAAACAAAAGGCTCAAAGAAAGGAGAGAGTTCATCTAAAGAGAGCTAGATTACATCATTAAACCTTTAATTAACCTGATGGCTTTGGCTTAAGGAAATCAATGGAGACTTCTCACTAGAAGGAAAGGATAAATTTAAAATTTTATGTGCAAATGCTTATGCTTTTTTTTTATGTTTTAGTGTGCGGTATCTTTGGTGGGTTCCAACCAGGCTCATTTTCTTCTAAAAGTTTAAAATTTTTTTAACTGATCTTTGTGATAACTATACATGAAATAAGATTTTAAAAAGCCTTAAAACTTTTGTTTTTTAAAAAAGAAGACTTCACAGGAAGTAAGATACCCAATGTTTTGATTTTAAAAGCCTTGCGTGTGTGTGCGTGCGTGTGTGTGTGTGTGTGCATGGTGGGAGGAGGGGTGAAAGCATTTTTACACGAATATAACTAGGTTCAAATTTGTTCCTTTGGAAGACTGAGATTTTTCTGTTGAATATTTTATTTCAACAGGAGTTTATTGGGCAACAAAATATTGCACTAGGTACTCTGAAAGGATCCCAAATAAGTACTCATCTGTGCTTCTAACTTAATTAATTTAACTTTATTTAATACTCAGTGAGCTGTGACTACACTGTCCTGTTCAGTGTTCATGGGAACAGACAAATCTATTAGCACATCCAGAGTGCTAGTAAACAGCATGATGTCGAACCTGCCAGCACCGTAAGATTCCTCTTCTATCCCCTGTTCACTGGCAGAGATTTGATAATTATCTTAAGGACCTCTGAATATCTATCTATACAGTTTTCTTCTTTTCCTTCTTCTAGTCTAACTTTATGACTCTAGCATTTAGTGTGCATAGGAAATTTTTTATCAGGATTGAATAAGTTGGGGTTTAGTTTTAGGAAATATAGATGATTCTGGCTTTATTTGGCAGAAATTCAGGGAACTAGGTATTTACGACATCACTGGAAGAACCGGTGGATTGGACTCAAGCCTGTGCCTTCAGGTATAATTTCCAGGGCCACTCTGGTATTAGAAACACACAGGTGATTTGAGGGGCTGGAGGGGACACTCAGTTAATGGGCACAGCCTTGCCTCCTTGTCTTAGTCTGTTTGGGTTGCTGTAAAAAATATCATAAAGTAGGTAGCTTGTAAACAACAGATATTTATTTCTCACAGTTCTGGGAGCTGAGAAGTCTGAGATCAGGGCACGGGCAGATTCACTGTCTGGTGATGGCTTGCCTCCTGTTCATACAGAGCACCTTCTCATCGTAACTCCACGTGAGGGGAGCGAGGACGGGTCTCTCTCAGGCCTCTTTTATAAGGGCACTAATCCCATTCACAAGGTCCCCACCCTCACGACCTAATCACCCACCAAAGGCTCCATGTCCTGATACTATCTGATCATCTTGGGGTGAGGATTTCAACACATGAATTTTAGAGGGGATAGAAACATTCAGACCATAGCACTCCTTTAATGGATAAGAGAAAGGAAAAATTAACTTGGGGGATACTGCGTTTCCCTGAAAATAAGACAGGGTCTTATATTTGTTTTTCCTCAAGAAGACACCCTAAGGCTTATTTTCAGGGGATGTGTTATTTTTTTTAAAGTACGGTACAACAATCTACACTGATTCAAATAGAGTGAAGTTGTCTTCTTCTGGAACATCATCCTAACTCTCCAAACCCCAAATTCCATCCTGGATTTCTTGCGACTCTATTTCCTTTAGAACCATTGGCCCCGATCTCTCCTGTCGAGCAGTAGAGCTCTCATGGGGCAGATGAGAAGGGCTGCTCGTTTTCTTGACCGCTTTGCGACGAAATGCATGGGTTGTGCAGATGTGCTGCGTAACCACGCCCATCGTAGGTCTTGTTTTCGGGGTAGGGCTGATATTGCGCAAATGCTTAGAAATCCTGCTGGGGCTTATTTGATGGGTAGGGCTTATTTTCGGGGAAACACGGTACTTATATGTTAATGATTGATTTTTGTTCCAGAACCCATTAAAGTAGAAAAATGACTAATCCAATTGAGTATACTTTCCACCATTTTTATGTGACTAAGTTGTAGTTGTGGGGGTTGAATGATCCTTTGGCCCGGAACATGAGGATTTGGCTGTATCAACCATGATTTTCACAAGGTAGAGAGAAAACAGAAGAGCAAGAGTTAAACATTCCAACTGGGAGCAAGGATTTTTCTTGACATTTTAGAGAGAAAAGCACAAGACTATCATGATGTGTGAGGGATGGTAATGAAAGGAAAGAGGACTAAAAAGTATTTTTTATGATATTTGAGAAATGCAGGTAAAGACTTTGAAGTAATTTTGAAATTATACTTTGGTTGTTGAACGTATATTTTTTTTTATTTTCTTTTAAACGTTTAGTATCAAGCAAGAGGAGACTTTGCTTAACACTACAGAAAATTTCAAGACTAGAGTTACAAAAGAATACCACATTATTTGCACTTGTAATTGGCTTCCCTTTTTACGCATGTTGGCAAGAGAAAAAAATAACTAGCATATGGCTGAAAGATAAAATAACTAAATTCTATGGAAACCTTTAAAATGAAAGGTGAGGCTTATGTCAAAAGAACAGATTAACATATTTAGTAAACCTATTTTTTTGTTTAACACTAGTTAATCAAAGTTATTTTTTTTCCCTTTGGATGACCTATTTTTTCATGTATAGATTAGAAATAATAAAATTTTACATGTCTTTTTTTTTTCTGCCCAGGTTGATGTTTCACCAAAGTAGTTTATAAGCATTTTGATTTATTTAAAATGGGATTGTTCATAGAAAAAAATTACTTTGAACAGTTATACGGGACTGGTGGAGATTGGGTATTTCACAACATCAGACAGTACAATCAGTATCCGCCATATGGCTGGTCTCTGTAGATGCCCTTTGCTGATCTTGCTGAAGGTGCCTTGTGTCTGGAGTTAGTCCACTCCTCTTGTCCATAGGAATCATAAGTCTCCTCACTGAGTCCGTGTCTATAATCATAGTAATCAGCACCACTTTGGGCTGGAGTGCTATAGCTGTTATCATAGGAATCATAACTCTGTTCATCATAAGCAGTGCCATATCCCTCATCATAGTCATATTCTCCATAGGTCTCTTGTGTTGGGGGTGGCGGTGGAGGTCTGTACCCAGTTGGGGGGACTCCTCTTGCTCTCGGAGCGAGAAGTCCTCTTCTCTGACTCACTGGCCCTCTGGTAGACAGGACTCCCCTGGGAGTTGGTGTCTCTCCAGGGACACCAACTCCAACTGGCCGGGCTGTGACTCCTCCCCTTGCCCTGGTTATTGTTGGGGTTGGTACACCTCTTGTACGCCAGGTAGATTTTCCTCGAACCACTGGAACATCTGCATTTTCTGAACCACCATTTAAATATGTTAATTCTTGAAGCTGTGCTCACCTAATCTCATCATTATAGTCAGGGATGAGGAACTTTTTGATTTCTTCCAAAGCATGTCCCATCCGAGCATAAGCTTCTGCAGGTGGAGCAAACACTTCAGTGAGAACGTGGAGGTCATCACTGAGGTGGAAGTACTTTGCTTCTCCCCTTTTCCTCAACTCTTCTTCCTTTGCTTTGTCTCTCATGGAACCTTCGCCAAGGATGGACATTTTTGTCAAAGTTTCTTCTTGTAAACGCTTCAGAGAATTGCCACGTGGACCCAAAAGTCTCCCCACGAAGTTGAACTTAGGGAACTGTTTTACAGGAATTAATACTTTCTGTCCCCGCTTCATGTTCTTATTAGTCACCACCTCAATGTACTTTCCTTCATCCTTGCTTTCTCCTGTTTGAAATGTTTCTATTTCTTGGTTCACCAGCTGCAGGGCGTGCGTGAAGGAGGGGTTCCAGGGAGCCCTTTCTGCCGTCAGCTCCGGCAGGTACTTCTCCCCCGACCCCGCCCGCGCCCCCAGCGCCACCTGGGGCCAGATGCGCAGCAAGCCAGGTGGGCGGCTGGGCGGCTGTGGCGGCGGCACAGGGGCGGGAACCGGCCGTCCAGCCCCATCCCCGGTGACCGCCCAGTGCCCAGCACCCGCGGCCCCCGCGCTCCGGGCCGCCCAGGAGGAGCGGGCACGGTCAGGCCGGACAGCGGCCACCTCGAGGCCATCCCGGACCAGCCGCCGCCCGGCCCCAACATATTTGTCTATTTCAGCATAGTATGGGGATACAGATGTTACATTACGTGTATTGCCCATGCCCCCCGCACCCCTCGAGGCAGAGCCTCAAGCATGACCATCCCCCAAACGTTGCACATCTCACTCATTATGTTTGTATAGACCCATCCCTTCGTCCCCCCTCCCACCCACCCAACACCCCATAAATGTTATTCCTATATGTCCACTTAGGTGTTGATCCGTTAATACCAATTTGCAGGTGAGTACACGTGGTGCTTGTTTTTCCATTTTTGGGATACTTCACTTAATAGAATGAGTTCCAGCTGCATCCAGGAAAATACAAGAGGTGCTATATCACCATTGTTTCTTATAGTTGAATAGTAAGTACTCCATGGTACACATACACCACATTTTGTTAATCCACTCATGTATTGATGGGCACCTGGGTTGTT
>VBSM01000316.1:1065981-1087887 GCA_008086735.1 Cheirogaleus medius
TCCCCCAAGATCAATTCTTAAGCTGCACAATTATATGGCAAGTCTGCTACATACCAGGTCCTGACCTTTCCTCAAATATCTTTTTTGTCTCTTCCGTTCTTTATCTTAACTTCATCCAGGACAGGGGCTCCAATGGCTGCTTAACCGGTTCCATTGTCTCTAATTATTTGTGTATTTTTTTTGTGTCTCTTTTTTTTGTTTCTTGTTTCTAGAGATGGGGTATCACTGTGCTCAGGCTGGTGTCGGACCCCTGAGCTGCAGCGATCCTCCTGCCTCGGCCTCCCAGAGTGCTAGGATTACAGGCGCGAGCCACCACGCCCGGCCTCATTGTGTCTAATTATTTGCTCCCCCAATTTATTCTCCATACTGTCGCCACAACGATCAGCCCCAAACAGAGATTAGATGATGCTGGTTTCCCACTTAAAAGCTATCCCCAACTCCCCATTGCCACATGCTGAAATCTCACTTCTCGGCGTGGCATTCCAGGCCGTGTGTGCTCTGGGTTCCAGGTCATGTGCCGCATGCTCCACGCTACAGGACCCCGTCTCCCTCGTCACAGAGCGTGGTGCGGACACTCCGAGCTCGGCTTGGCATCGCACAGACCCGAGCTCCGATTTTGGCTTGGCAGATCTCATAGTTTCCCCAAGCCTTAGTTTCCGTGAATTGGAGAGAATAACCACCTTCCAGGGTTGTTGTTGTAGCAGCAGCACAATACCTGAGGCCCACGCGGTGCTCAGCGAGTATGATTATTGCTGTCGATACGGTTGCTGTTGTTATTGTTGTGAAGTCACATAAGAGAGTTGCTGTCAGCTTGGCCTCTGAGGGCAGTCGGCCATCCCCACCTCTTCCTGGCTGTGTGGCCACTGGCAAGTCACTTAACCTCTCCTTGCCTCAGTTTTCTCATCTGCAAAATGGGGAAAATAATCACAGCAACCTCAGATGGTTGTTTGGGAGAATTAAATGGACTGACGCGGTGTAGCATGTGAGCCATGGTGAAGCGCTGGAAGGGTGTTAGGTCTTACTCTTGCCATTCTCGGACCAGTCACGCAGTCAGATGTCTGTGCCTCTGTCCGTCCTGCTTGTGACACGAGAGGCCACTGCAGCTTTCATTTCTTATCAGAGGTTCTTATTTCCCCTGTACCGTGGGTCTACTTGGTGTCTGGTGGGATCTATCCACCTTTTATCCGAATAAAAATCTAAAATCCAGAAATTTACAAAGAAAACCAGTCATATTTAAAAATAGTTAACAGCATTTTAAAAAATAACCTGAATTTGTGATATGATAATATATGTGCTCTTTAAAGGGGTTCAACAAATAACAAGATCTAACAGCTTATCTCATAATTACCATTGTTTCCAAGGAGTGATGAGCATAAATACTATTCTGATCATCTACAATAGTAGGGCCATGACATGAGAGTATCTGGGATTCTACGGGTGACAAAGTCACAGGTTCTGCTGCTACTACTGCGTGTGTGGCCTGCGATAGTAACGGAAGGAAATGCTAAATGTCAGGTAGGGATTGGTGAAAATAAAGATGTAATTTGTTTCTCATCTAGGTTGTAGACTTCACCTGAAGTTAAGAAGGCCTCATCCAGAGTCTACTCCTGTTTTAAAGCTTAGCTCAAAGGCACCTTCCCAAAGCAACCCCCCCACTTGGAATTAATCTACTTCTTTTAACCCCTTATGGCATTATGGTTTTTCGGTGTTTTGTTTTGTTTTTAAGACCGATGTGTTCTTTAGTTGTTAGTTTATTTCCTGTCACGTTACTACGCGCTGTAGCACAGGTATGCTCCCCGTCGAGAGTGTCAGGTCATGGCCAGTGCGCTCACACTGCCCGCGACAGAGGCAGCGACACTTAGGGAGAGGCGGGAGAACGCAGGCAGCTGTTGCTTGTCCCTAGTCCCTGCCTGCCCGCTGCAACGTGGAGTGCGGTGTTTTCGCGAACGTGGCTCATCCCACGTTAGTGTCGTTTACCACGTATGCCAGCTCTGCCGACGGGCTGACAAACCGCCCCTCCAAAAGGCAGGTCCTAATCCCATGCGCAGTCCCTTCTCGGTGGCGATTTATATGACAGGCTTTCTGAGTTTAGGCAAATATCCTGATATTTTAGCTCGGTTATTCCGACAACAGCAATTTCTGCCTTATGGAGTGATATGTCACCAGGGAAAACCAGCTTCCTGACTGAGCTTCCTGCTTGTGGGAGGAGCGTAAATTTCCACGGTGAACTTGAAATGTAAATTATGCGCTTGATCCTCTTCCAAATCTTTGCTTGCACCTGGTAGCCATCTTTAGAGGGCTTTGAGAAAAAGGAAAGAGGGAAAAAGGAGGAGGAACAGAGGGAGGAAGAAAGTAAGAACGGGACAGAGGGTAGAAGGGAGGGAAGACGGGCTTCATTTTCTGATTTGCCTGGTACCTGGAAGTCAGCAACAATAAACTCTCCTGATTCTCATGTAGTATAATTAAGGAAAAAAACCCCAGAAATATTTAGTTTGAAAAGGTAGCAAGAATTAATGTCTCATATTTAAAACCTGCTTTGGCATTTGATCTAGCACTAATTTAGAGCAAGATTTCTTGATGCTATGGATATTTTGGGCTGGCCGATTCTTTTCTGTGGGGAGCTGCCCTGTGTGCTGCGAGGCTGCTCAGTAGCATGCGTGGGTTATGCTCAGCATGCATGGGTTATGCACGGTAGCATGCGTGGGTTATGCTCAGCATGCGTGAGTTATGCTCGGTAGCATGGGTGGGTTATGCTCAGCATGCATGGGTTATGCACAGTAGCATGCGTGGGTTATGCTCGGTAGCATGCGTGGGTTATGCACGGTAGCATGCGTGGGTTATGCTCGGTAGGTGCCAGTAATGCGCCTGCCCAGGTTCTGACACTGGAAGTGTCTCCAAACATTGCCAAATGTCCCCTGGGGCAAAAACATCCCCCCATAAGTGATTTAAAGGACAATGAATGTTTGTGCTATTGTCTGAAAGTTTGAGTCACTCTCCCCCAATTCCTATGTTGAAATCCTAACCCCCAAGATGATGGGATTAGGATATGGGGCCTTTGAGGAGGGGAGTAGGTCATGAGAGTGAAGTTCTCTTGAATGAGATTAGGGATTCTATAAAGGATTCCCCAGACAGCTAACTTGCCTTCTTCTACCGTGTGCAGACAGAACTATATGAAAGTGGATCCTCACCAGATGTCAAATCTGCTGGTGCCTGGATCTTGGACTTCCCAGCCTCCAGAACTGTGGGAAGTAAATCTCTGTTGTTTATGAGCTCCCCAGTCTATGGAATTTTGTTACAGCAGCCCAAACAGACCAAGACGAACTATCATGTGTCAAACTCTGTGTTGGTTCCTTTGTGTACATGACCTGACTCAATCTTCACACAGTCCATAAAGTACGGCTATTATTCTCTCCATCGCACGGTTGAGAGACAAGGCACAAGAAGGTGAAGGGCACTGCATGTGAAGGGAAATGCCGTAGACTCAATGTCTGTGTCCTCCCGAAATTCAGATATGGAAACCTCATCCCCAATTGGATAACATGGGAATGTGAGGCCTCTCAGGGGCGACTGGGTCATGGGGCTGCAGCCCATGTGATGAGTTGATGCCTTACAGAGAGAGTCTAGGGAGCTCCCTGCAGACCCTTCCGCCTCCAGGGGAAGACACAGCAAGAAGACAGATTCTTGTAAACCAGGAAGACAGCCCTCACCAGACACAGAATCCGCAAAGCCTTGATCTTGGACTTTCTAGCCTCTAGAACTGTGAGAAATGAATTTGTAGTTTATAGACTAATCAGTCTTTGATACTCTGTTATAGCAGCCCTAAACAGACCAAGACAGGAAAGTAATGCAAAGAGATGGGAAAAGATGGAAAACGAATGCAAAGAAATAGTCATTACATCTGAGGCCCCCAACTGCCAGGCCATGTTCTGGTACTCGTCTGTGGCCTGTTAGAAAAACAGGGCCATGCACCACCGCCTGAGCTGTGCCCCATCCCCAACCCTGTCCGTGGAAAAGTTGTCTTCCATAAAACCTGGAGCCAAAAAGCTTGGGGACCACTGCATTACGTGATGTGATCTAAAGTATCAGAGTAGGGATAGCACACATTTGGCACTTGTACCATTATATCACCTTCTGTGTGCATAGCAGGCATGACCTATCAATCACAGCACTTTATCCTAAAGAGCCAAACCACTCTTCATGTGGGCATGCCTAACACATAGAAATTAGCAAGGGACGTAAAATCGATGTACCAACCTTGGTTAGCTTAAGCCTTCTCCAAAAACCAGTTTCTCATGAGACTATGTGCTTTTATAAGGCAGGGGGCACTTATGTCTGTATTATTAACACAAAGGGAGGGTGTTTATCATGGATCCTCAATAAATGTTTGTGGAATGAACATGATATGCTTGAAATCTCACCACCAGCCAGTCATGCCTTAGGGTGCAACACTGTTAACTTTCTATAGTCTCCTCTGAATGCATACACTGTTTAAAAATGAAGTGCCTGGGGGTGACAGCTTCATAGTAACAGAATTGTGGGATGTTAGAAGTAAAACCATGGGGATCAATATTTTTATGTGGTGGATGAGAAAACTGAGGCACAGAGGGGAGAAGAAACTGTTCCAACATAAATTAGGAACCAAGTCTGGATAGAAGAGAAATCTCTGGAAGCCAAGTCCCAGTGATTCTTTTTGTTTAGACAGAGTCTCACTCTATCACCCGGGCTAGAGTGCCATGGCGTCAGCCTAGCTCACAGCAACCTCAAACTCCTGGGCTCAAGCGATCCTCCTGCCTCAGCCTCCCAAGTAGCTGGGACTACAGGCACGCGCCACCACGCCCGGCTAATTTTTTCTACATATTTTTAGTTGGCCAATTAATTTCTTTGTATTTTTAGCAGAGACGGGGTCTCGCTCGTGCTCAGGCTGGTTTCGAACTCCTGACCTCGAGCAATCCTCCCGCCTCGGCCTCCCAGAGTGCCAGGATTACAGGCGTGAGCCACCACGCCCGGCCTACCCAGTGCTCTTTTTAGTGTGTCATTCCCCACTTAATACAAAGCACACAGACGGTGTTTCCTGTAGGAAAGGAGGGTCCCTGGTTGACATGACAGAGAAGGGAGTGGAGAGTAGCGAGAGGAAGAAGCTAGAACAGCGGGGCAGGGAGGAAAGGACAGGGAGAAGAGCAGGGAACGGAAATGTTTCATTGGCTTCGGTTCCTTTTAGTAACAAATATTTCGGACATTATCCCTCACGTTCTCATTTAATTTCCATTTTGAGCCTTCTAGAGACAGATTAAAAAATGTAAAAGTCGAAGATCTTTTAAAAGCACAGGTCAGAGGCAGACTCATATTCTGAACATGAGGAGGTCGGGGCTGAGAGGGGCGGGGGCGTGTTTGGAACGGCAGTCGGCCCCACACCCGCTGCTTTCAGCCCCCGTGGGCACCTGCCGCGCGCCAGCCCCTGTGCAGGGGAATGTAGAGTGAGGTCACATCCGGCCTCAGGCCTTCGGGACAGACGCAATTTATGGCGGGACACTACTCCGCAGTGAGTAGGAGCCCATCAAATAAGCCACCAGCCTACTCAGTGTCTTAGCCTGCTGGTGTGTTGCTGTAAAGAAGCACCTGAGGCGGCGTAACGTATAAAGAAAAGAGGTTTATGTAGCTCGTGGTTCTGCTGCCTGGAAGGTTCAAGATCAGGCGTCTGGTGAGGGCCTCGGACGACTTTCACTCATGGCGGAAGGCGAGGGGAGCCAGAGTGTGCAGAGATCACACGGTGAGACAGAGACAGAGACAGAGACACAGTGAGAGAGAGGGAGGGAGGAAGGGAGAGGGGCAAGGAGGTGCCAGAATCTTTTTTAACAACCAGCTCTCGTGGGCACTAATACAGCAGGAACTCACTCGCCCGCGCCCCCAGGGAGGCCATTTGTCTGTCCCACACCCAAGACACCTCCCATGAGGCCCCACCTCCAGCACTGGGGAGCATATTTCAGCATGAGGTTTGAAGGGATGGATAAACAGCCAAACTGTAACAGTCAGTGAGTGAATGAACCGGCTACAAATAATCTCTTAGACGTTGGTAGGAAGTGCTAAGGAAGTCAAAACTCCAAATGAGTGACCGAGGAAAAGATCTCAATCAATCAAAGCTTATTAAACCAGCTTTAAACAGATGGGTACAAGCAGACAAAAAGGGATATAAGGAACATGAGAAACCAAGAAAGGGAGAGGGCTGGATAAAAACTTACCTGTTGGGTATAGTGAACACTCTGTTGGTGATGGGTACAGCAAAAGCCCCGACTTAACCATTATACAAGACAGCCATGTAACAAAAACCCTCTACCCCCTTAATTAATATTTTGAAATAATAAATAAATAAATAAGCCAGCTTTAGGGTGCATCCAGGAAAAACACAAGCCATAGAGGCATTGTCATTGTTTTTTCCAAAAAGGTTTTTATGAAATTTAGTATTTATGTATTTCCTTAAAACGAGGGGGGCATGTAGGGAGAGGGGCAGGTAGGCAGTAAGAAAAATGGTTACATTCTTGTGAGACTTTACTCAGGGCCTAGGAAATCCACGTTATATAAGATAAGGTGACTATTTGAAGCCAAAAAGGGAGTAAAGGAAGAAACAATTACGCCGACATCTCTGGGTAAGTGGAAGAACGGTTGATCTAGTCTTGTCTCTGTTCTGCACTGGGAAGATAAACTTATAATCAACATTATCAGTGTGGTATTGAACAGACTTCAGTTTTAGGAGCTAGGCTCAGCCTTCGGACCTAAAGTTACAATATGCATGTCCTTGTTTATGTGGCCAGCAAAGGCTTTCTCTGTGAATGATCTAGGAGGGGCAGTCCTTCGTGGATGCCCGAGGCCTTTTACCGTTTGTGGAAATCTGGTCAGTGCGTACCGTTAGTAGTAGCTATTCTTTTGGAAGGGGGTGTTGCATGACTCAGTCTCTACACTTGACCTTCCCTCTTGCACTGGAGTTGGGGGTTCTGAGAGTTTCATTTCCTTTACAGAAGCATAGAGAACAACGCAAATCCTGTCAATAGGGGGAGCTGCTTCTCAGAAGAGGTGGCATTGTGTCTGAGGTTTTAAGAATGGATGCAGAAGCGACATCAGCAAGTAATCTCCTCCTCCATAGGCCAGTGAGAATACCAGCGAAAATTTTTAGAATCAAATTTTAGAACTCTAGAAATTAACCAAATGCTGCAGCAATCTGGGGAGGATGTACTTGAGAAAAATGTCCGCATCTCAGTAAGAACGGCAAGCCTTGTGGTGGTTTCCCTTGTCCCATTTCCCTCCCCGTAGCCCCAGCACTAAGGTAGCCTTGTAAACTAAGAGCCTATCATGTGACAACCAGAGTCCCTGAAGTCCCCGGAGTCGGCAGAACAAACCCCAGTCCCAGAGAACTGTCATTGTCAGACCAGTCTGGGGAGTCACTGGAAGACGCCACCCCAGAGGACGGGGTTTACTTGACTTGACCCGGAACTCACCTAGTACAAACAGCCTTTTCCCCAGGGCCATTTGTCAGAAACAATCAGCAGCCACTGATGGATTGACGTTGCAGCAGACAACAGGCTAAGCAAAACACGGAGAAGGAAAATCAGGGGAATTAGATGTTCACAGGGGGGCTTTAAACAGCTCTGACATATTCCTGGGAACCTAGAATGGCATGCATTGTGCCTTAAATCACATTAACAATTCAGTTTCCATAGGCTGGGCGCGGTAGCTCACGCCTGTAATCCTAGCACTCTGGGAGGCCAAGGAGGGCGGATCGCTTAAGGTCAGGAGTTCGAAACCAGCCTGAGCAAGAGTGAGACCCCGTTTCTACTAAAAATAGAAAAAAAATTAATTGGCCAACTAAAAATATATATAGAAAAAATTAGCCGGGCATGTTGGCATGTGCCTGTAGTCCCAGCTACCAGGGAGGCTGAGGCAGGAGGATCACTTGAGCCCAGGAGTTGCAGGTTGCTGTGAGCAAGGCTGACGCCACGGCACTCTAGCCCGGGCAACAGAGCGAGACTCTGTCTCAAAAAAACAAAACAAAACAAAAAATTCAGTGTCCTGGGGGGACTAGCACATTTTACTTACTCAGTGGCCACATGTGGCTACCGTACTGGACAGCACGGAAGCTCCCCTCCCCACGGCACGATTCTCCAAGCTCTGGGCATTGCTGGTTTGGAGAGAGGACTGGGGAAGAGAAGAGGGACCAGGGGAGCCGTAAAAAGGTCTTCAGAAACATTCCAAATGTTAAAACCCTTCTAAATTCCAAAACCTTCTAAAAGTTATTCAGTGATCTTTACTGAGCGCCTGTCTACTAGGGTCTGGAAAATGGGGCAGGAAAACAAGGACCGATTCATTTCTTCATTGATTCATTTAATATTGATTGAGCAGCAAACTCATCCAGGAAGTGGGCTGGGTGCAGAGAATAAGATGATAAACGAACCCGGCCTGTTATCTCCTCTCAAGCAGCTTGCATTCCCGTGGAGGAGAAATGGACATTAATGAGGAAGGACACAAGTAAACATAACATTGCAAATATGACAGTCCCTCTGATGGAGAGGAGTCCAGAACACCGAGTGCAGGTAAGGGCTGTGCTTGACCTCGTCTGGGGTACCCTTCCTAAGGGAGTGAACCCTGAACTGACATTTAAATGAACATGTTAAGTAAAAGAAGAAGGAAAATCTAGCCAAAGAAACAGCATACGCAAAGGCCCTGGGCCGGGAGGAGACACAATGAGAAAGAAGAGCTGACTGAGGGCCGGCATGGACCACCCAGACGGTGGGGAAGTGCGGGGCAGGATGCGAGCCGGAAAGACAGACACTCTTCTCCCGGCGGGCAGCGTCAGCGCCAGACGCCGTCCGAGTGTGTTCAGACCTGTAGTGACAAGATCCCCAGTAACAGCAGACACAAAGTTTGAGATGCAAAGTCTGTGCCAAGAGCCAGCAAACTGTGCCTGCCTGTCAGCCCCTCCTGCTGCCTGTGTTTGTCCTGGAGGTCGTACTGGCTCACGGCCGCTCCTGTTCATCTGCTAATCGGTCATGGCTGCCTTCCTGCTACAATGACGGAATTCAGTAATTGCTGCAGATATTGTTTGGCCTCCAAAGCCAAAAAATCTTTACTCTCTGGCCCTTTACACAAAAGTTTTCCAATCCCTAGTCTGTATCGTGCTTTTCCTAATAAGGAACATTAGGGGCTTGACGTTTATTCTAAGAGCCAGGGAGGCTAGTGAAGATTTTTCACTAGGGAAGATCACTCTGGCTACGCAGAGACAAAAGGCACCGGAGGGGCCTAGGGTCCAGTGGAAACTCACTATTATCTTTAAAATTGGCTGTTTGTCCCTTTCACAAGGGAGATGGCTGTGTTATTCACTCATTCTTTGTTGCCTTTGTTAACTCCCTCGGTGCCTGGCAGAGTGCTAAGTATTTAGCCAATGTTAGGTGCTATCTACTACCTTGTTTCCCCGAAAATAAGACCTACCCATAAAATAAGCCCTAGCAGGATGTCTAAGCATTTGCACAGTAGAAGCCCCACCCCGAAAATAAGACTTAGTGATGGGCGTGGCTACGCAGCGCATCTGCACAACCCGTGCATTTCGTCGCAGAGCGGTCAAGAACACGAGCAGCCCTTCTCATCTGCCCCATGAGAGCTCTATTTCTCGACAGGAGAGATTGGGGCCAATGGTTCTAAAGGAAATAGAGTCGCAAGACATTCAGGATGGAATTCGGGGTTTGGAGAGTGATGATGATGTTCCAGAAGAAGACGACGTCACTCTATTTGAATCAATGTAGATGGTTGTACTGTACTTAAAAAAAAATACATCCCCTGAAAATAAGCCCTAGGGTGTCTTCTTGAGGAAAAATAAGACCCTGTCTTATTTTTGAGGAAGCATGGTAATTCAGTGAATAGTTTCAACTTGTAACAGTCAACGTCTGCCTCCCTCAGGGACTTCTTTTGTGGACATTTCGCGAGTCCTGACACTGCGACAGCCGGTCTGTGCCAGCACAGTAGAAGCCAAGCCCTCGGTCACCCCACGAGTTTCAGGAGAGAATGGAGAGATAGGCGTCTTGTTCTCGTCCCCAGCATGGGCAGGATGCAGGAAGAAGCCACTCTGACCTTCAGACTCTTTGTCAGATTCTGAGATTCAGACGAGGAAGCTGGAATTGTTTGTCTCCAAGGTTCCCAAAGCTTGAGCATCCTTTTGTCCCTAGAGTTGTACAAGGTGACAAGATGGGGACACCAGAAGACAGTTCTCTGGCTCACCCGCTTCGGTTCCCTGCGTCTTTATCTTGTCTCCCACTGGAGCTCGCCGTGTGTCACACCCAGACCGTGCTGATGAGAACGCGGGAGGAAAGAAAATTCCACAGTCACAAAAGAGATTTTTGAAGTATGCGTTGTTTCGGATTTTACGTACTTCTGCTCCTTTTCATTTGTTAAGATAATTGAACGTTACTGGCTCAGCTAGAACGAAGCCACCCTTTTCTCCCCATTAGGCATAATCGTGTAGACTCTGGTCGTCCGGGCTGCTTGGCTTCCTTTTCATGTCATGAGTTGGCAGTAATCGAGCAGGCTGCATGTCCAACAACAGGAAGCTGGACGTCTGCAAACTTACCATGACAAATGGACACACCATCAAACCCACACAGTGCAACTGAAAAAAAACAAGCGTTTTGATAAAGTGGTGGGCAATGCTTTCTGGAAGAGATTACAACTTGGTGCATAAAAAGGGGGGAAAGATTTTAGGATAATAAATGGCTTTAAGCACAGAGAGGATTTTAGCAGTGTTGCCATCTCTTGGGCAATATGCCTGCTACAGAAATGTTGATCCAACTCATAAAAAAGCAGTTTGCAAGTTGAGCAGACTATCAAATGGATAGTACTAAACTAGGGGAGGATGTTGTGGTGCCATCTCTATAACATTTTGTGGATGTCATTGCTTGGCATTATCTTCCGTTGGTTGTCTTTGATGGCAGTCGATTAAAATAATGTTTCTTCCAGTCATATTCTGTTAGGTGCTTTGGAAAAACAGCAAAATAATGCTGCCTTCAAGCGTGCCTGACTTGAGCCGTCGCACAGGGCCTTACACTTGGATCAGTGCCCTGCTATTGCCATCTTAAAATTCTTAAATTTTGGACAAGGGGCCCTGCATTTTCGTTTTTACAGGGCTCTGCAAATGGTGCAGCTTGCTCCGTCCAGAAGATGGCAGATTCTGTCTCTTGTCTGAAGCAGTGCCCAATATTGTGTCTTAGAATCACGCTGGGACAGTATTGTAGAAACTTGCTTAAGTGTTCTGAGCCTTGGTTTCTTGTCTTTGTCTATAAAGAGACTACATTGCATGTTGCCTAAGGAGAGACACCGGAGGCGTGTTTAAAATCACCCTCCTAGTAGGGTGATTTTCCCAAGAAAGCAGCAGAGGTGGGACATAGAAACTTCCTCTCCTAGCTGTCATTCTAGTGAAAAGGGACTTTCACTTTCTGCTGAGTTCAAGACTTGAGTCCACCCAGGGCTAGTGGCATCAGAACCCCAGGCCTTAGGGGACTCAAGAACACCTGGGTGTGTTCAACAGCGTGCTCAGTGGAATGTATTTGCAGAGGCGTGGCAAAGCCGTGGCTGGGAGACCCATCAACGATGGGAACCGGGATGAACAGGCGAAGCAGGAGTCTGGTCCGTAATACCCCTGGGGCCGGACGTGTTTCGGAATTCAGAAATTTCCTTGTTTTTGGAAGGTGGTATCATGCATACTCCATTGGTTTTGTAAACTCCCTGCAGCATGTCTAAGCAATGCCTCATAATCAGGTGTGTTAGTTTCTCTGCATCGAAATGTATAACTGTTCCTATCATATAAGAACATTTAAAAAAATATGAATAATCATCTCAGGTCAGGCGCTGCTGCCAAATGTGTTCAGGTCAGGGCGTGTTCACCAGAAATTAGTTACAAACTTTTGGTTTTCAGAGTTTGACTTCTCAAATTGCGGATAAGAGACTGTAGACCTGCCTCAGACGAGAGACAGGAAACGAGTGGTTAGGACTCGGGAGAGCAGAGCCCGGTCAGGCGTTTCCCAAGTGGCGCAGGCGTGGTCTAGGGAATAGGTCCCTTGGCTGGTGAGGAGGCCCCGCCCTCCCTGCCCCGACAGCCCAGAACAAAAGCGTTCTTGCTACCGGAGCGAGCAGAAGACTTGGGTGCAAAGCTGTGAACGCCCAGCCTCAGCAGCTATCCTGGCAGCACGCTGCCCTTCTTCCCTGCTACGCCGGCTCGCGGCTTCTTGAACACATGGTCCTTCTGGCCACCTTTTCACTGTGCAAAATAACGTTTTCAGAACTGGCTGTCCCTAGGATTCATCTGTCATTTATTTTCCCTCCGTGTTCTCTGCATGGCAGTTGGCACGCACGGCTCACTCTTCACTTCTGAGATGGGTTTAAAAAACGTTGGCCAGGCTGGGCGCGGTGGCTCACGCCTGTAATCCTAGCTCTCTGGGAGGCCCAGGCGGGAGGATTGATCAGTCAAGGTCAGGAGTTCGAAACTAGCCTGAGCAAGAGCGAGGCCTCGTCTATACTAAAAATAGAAAGAAACGAATTGGCCAACTAAACATATATAGATAGCCGGGCATGGTGGCGCATGCCTGTAGTCCCAGCTTCTCGGGAGGCTGAGGCAGGAGGATTGCTTGAGCCCAGGAGTTGGAGGTTGCTGTGAGCTAGGCTGACGCCACAGCACTCTAGCCTGGGCAACAGAGTGAGACTCTGCCTCAAAAAAAAAAAAAAAATGTTGGCCAAATATCCAGCCTCTTCATTAGTACCCTTCCCATCCTCAGGCCAAATAAAGCCATAGACTGATCTTACACACACACACACACACACACACACACACAAACACACATACACACACACACACTTGCCCTAAGAAAATGGAAATGAGCTTCATCCAGGCTTTATATACTTGCTGCTTTGTTTGGACCATAAAATTGACGCCAGGAGAAGCTGTCAAAGGCAAAGCAAAACTCATTGTGTCCTTCTTTATTTCATTAGGTAAGTGGTTCTCCAACTGTGTTCCCGCCAGCAGCATCCACATCAAATGGGAAGTTGTTACAAGTGCCCGATAATCGGAAACTCTGGGGCTGAGGCTGGGCAGTCTGTGATTTCCATGTTAGTTAAAGTTTGAGAACCCCTGCCCTGGATGGGTGATTTTCTCTTCCACACGCCCAGAATCCCAGTGTTGTTTAGGGGACGTTACCAGTTAAAAAAATCTTCACTTCCCCAGACCCCTTACAGCTGGGATATACACAGAGATTTCCTGGGTGGGTGCAACATTTACACAGGGCAAGATAAGTAAAAGAACTCCCGACAGTATATCTGTATGAAATATAGACTGTATAATATATATAGTAGATATCTAGGTAGATAATATGTATAGATGATGTATCTCTCTGTAAACATATCTATTCTACATCTTTATATCTTTAAAGATGCGCATATATAAATATGTGTGTGTATATCTTAATAAAGACGAAGGTCCCCACGCCGCAGGAGGCAGAAAGCACCGACGAGCATTGGGGGGGTCTGAGGCAGGCGCAGCTTCCTGGCCTCGGAGGAGGCATTTCTTCATCAGCTCATAAACCACTAAGATTCACATAAAATGTCTTGTCTCAGAGAAGGTAAGGTACAAGTTTACTGAGGGGTCTTTTGTACCCCACTGGTCAATTAATCTATGCCAGACTGTACCCAGGTGTAACAGGTGTGGATCACCAATCTATATATTTAAAACAAGGTAGGCAAGCTGGTGTAAGAGTCTTGGACTTAAAGAACATTACAGATAACTAACTAGTGCATTTTGTCCCTTTCTTGACCAAAGGTCAGTACCATGGTTCCAGGCATCCCTGGAAATAAGAATAGGGTTACTATATATCAGCTGTAAATGAGCTTTGTCCCTACACAGAGAAATTTCTGGAAATACTTTTATCTTCCTGATATAAAGAGATAGATGCATTGGCATACCTTATGTTCGCTTTCCCCCTTTTTTTCCTGGAATGCAAACACAACATTTGGTGTAGAGCAGCCGTTTTGTGGCCACGAAGATGGAGTTTACACTAAGGAAGGCTAAAGAGAAAGGTATGAGTCTGGGTCCCCGTGAGATCTCTGAGCCTCTTTTCAGACTTCTTGTTAAGTTGGTAAAATGGATCCTTATTCATTTTAGCCAGCTTTTAAGGTGTTGCTACTGCAGATGAATGCAATTCTCAAGGAAACAGAGTATTGAGTCAGCATCTGTTAATCTTTTGTCCTTGCTGCTAGCTGGATATGGCCACTCTTCTTCTCCAACAACCATATGCTGCCAGGAGTACATATTTCCATTTAACAGATGTAGAAACAGAGGTTTCAAGAGATAAATAATTTACCCAAAGTCTCACAGTAAATGGCAAAGTCAGAGTTATTAATATAAACTGAGATTCTACTGTCTCTAAAGCCTTGATGGAAACTTCTACACTGGGGTAAAGCAGAGACAAATCTAAGTATTGAGGGGCCTGAAATGTATAACATTTTGGGGGCCTAACATTTCAGGGGCCTTCTTGAAGACAAACAAGAGAAAACTACGAATTGAATATTTTTAGGGCCCTCCCGGGGCCTTGGGAGGTGTCTGGGAAGATGAAGGGCACTTACTGTATAGGAAATGCACTTCTGTTTAAACCTCACTTGTTTAGGAAGTGTTTCCTGTCTTCGTGTATGAAAGAAGATATCATTCCTATCATTCCTACATGAAAATTTAATATAGTGAAATACCAGAACACAATTGTTTAGATATTTTTTTGACAGTCTCAAGGTTTTGAGACTATCATTTTCTAATGGTCACTACTGGCTTAAATGCAAACAAACTGATGGCTCCTTTGTCACCGTCACTTCATAAATTGGGTACATGGATACTAGTAGGTGTTGGGCCAAGAAGTTGACAAGTGGGTCTGGGATTGAAATGCGATACTTTTAAAGGGGTAACAGTTTCTGAACGTTGGTGTTAAAAGAACTCTGGATTGTAATGCAGTATGACAGTGATTAGAAGCACTTTCTCTGAAGTCATCCTGCCTAGATTTAAATCCTAGTCCAACAGTTTCTCAGCTCTATGACTTTGGGTCTCAGAATTATTACACATTAAAATGCAGATAATAGTAGGACTTATCTCAGAGGGATTTTGTGAAAATTCATGAAAATGACCCATGTCCAGTACCCATTCACTAGGTACTTGGCACATAGTCAGTACTCAGTAAAGGTTAGTGATGCCCGTTACCACCCCTGATCCTGCCGTCCGCTATGGGTGTGAAATCAGGAAGGTCACTCCTTGGGCCTCATCTTCCTCGTCTGCATAACGATGACACAGACCATGTCATCCTCTCCACGACACCTTAATTAGAGACAGCAAATCCCAAAACCCTGCTTGCGCCCACATCTGCACGCATCTGTGCGGACACAGGCTTCGTCCGTTTTGTTCCTGCTTGCTCGCCCGGTCCCTAGCATGGTGTCTGCTCACAGCAGCCGCTCCATTAATATTTGTTGCTTGAACGAGTGTTTGCAAATATTTAGCTTCTCGAGAATGAGACTTTTTGGCACATCCATGCAAAAAGCCGCACAACGGAGGCCGTGAGCAAACGCATGTCGGGAGACTCTGGCCACAGGCAGGGAAAACACTCAGCTGGGCCGTGCGGGACACTGGGGCGTGGTGTCGGTGCCACGTCCACGGTGGTCACCCGCAGGGGTGGCCTGAGCTCCACCAGCCCCAGCAGAAATCCAAGTCTAGAGTTTTGAGGACTCTTGGGGTTGGGGGGATACCAGCAGCCATGATGCTTCCCGTTCACCTTCTGGTTGGTAAACATACAGCCCCGTCACAAGGTCAACCCCGTTTTCATTTACTCGTGGTTACTGTGGACTCCAACTCCAGGTTTCCTGCCAGAGGCCACAGCAGGCTGGCTGTGAAGGTCCCTACAAATGGCCGAGACCACCCCAGCGGATCTAGTCGACTGAGTAGGCAGCCTCCCCCTTCTTCCTGCTGTAGATGTTGTGACCTTTACTTAAAATGGTGACTTTCACAGAAAAAAGAGACCCATTCTCTAGTCAAGGGCAGAAATTGACAAAGTGACCCTAAAAGCTTTGAAGAGGGTCTACAAGGCCCCTTGCAGTTTCTGGATGTTCCATTTAGTCTGTTTGAAGAACAGTTCTAAGACAGAAAGTGAAGACAAATCTGTGGTGTGTCCCCATTTGACACCCACGATCACCAGACCACGATGACTATTAAAGAGCGTTGAAAATTGCCAGTCATATAATGTGTGGAAGGCTTTTTATCTCTGAGAAGCAGATCCCCGAAACTCATCAATAAAACTCCAGGGTCAATCTTACTTTGCCGCTGGGGAAAATATTGACATGTCATCACGGCCCCCGGAGAGGCCCGATTGTGCCAAGGACAAAGAGCCGCCGGACGCTGTGACGACAAGAGTAACACTGGCCGCCCACGGAGATCAAGCAGGATGCAAATCTCCCGCTTCCTCTCCAGACAGGAGACCATGAAGGTAATGAGGTGGGAACAGACCCAGGTGGCATCTGCGCTCCTCCTTCCCCCAGCCTGTCCCAGGCAGCAACTCCAGCAGAAACACGTTCTCACTTGCTTTCATGATTATTTAGTTAACCTTCTGAACAGGAACCTTACTGTGCAGCCCTCTGCTTAAAACCTTCAACGGTGTTCCACTCCCCTCACCTAAAATGCAAGCTCCCACCCGTGCCATTCACGGATCTACATGCCCTGAGCTCTCCCACCCCTCGGGCCTCCTTCCCCTCCCTCACCTTGTTCTAGTCCTGTGGCCTTTTTCTCCCTCATCGGATTCCGCCTTCCTGTCTTTACTCCTCCCAGAACTTTCCTCCCCAGCTCTCTCCCAGGTGGGCCCCTTCTCAGCTCCCATCTCCCCTCCCGAGAGAGACAGCCTCTGAACCCTCTCGTAAGCGACGATTTCTTTGTCACAACACCATGCTTATTTTTTCCGAAGTTTTTACTACAATTGGAATGTGTCTCGTTTATTCACTGTGCCTTTATTGTCTACTCCCATCGTTGGAGAGGAACCTGATGCCTGGCATATCTTCCATGCCCGATGCAATGTCTGCTGCAGAGATTTGTGCGGTCCTGTACACAGTCCGTCATCTCCTCAACCTTCACAGAAGTTCTGTGCAATAGCGTTGGGGGTGTGATTTGTGTTGTGACTACCCCTGCCATGCAGTTAGGGAAGCACACAGCAGCTACCAGAGATGAATGAGTAGCCCATTTGTTCTCATTCAAACTTGTGCATCTCTGACCACCTCTTGCTGCCTTAAATATCAAAAGACTAGGATTACAACTTAAAGGCTATAGTACTGTGTAAATATAAATTATTTTCCCACATCCTACCACTTATTAAAGATAATAAACAAATTTTATTTAGTTGCCTAAAAGTATTTGTTTGACGCCAAGCCTCCCACCCCTAGTCATTTACAGCAGCACTGTCCAACACATACTGTCATTTGTATCTGAAATCAGGTCCCAAGAATGTCCCCTTCCTCAAATTAGTTCACTTTATTTCAGAAATTCCCAACACAGAAGAGAAGCTCTGTGTATCCAGGAGACAAGGTTTGCAAGGGAGGAACTGGGGTCTGTGGAGAGAGGGCATTTGTATTTACCCGGGGTTGCCTGTGAGGTCTGGCTCCAAGCCTGCCTGTCCTTTTTTCACAGGTGGAGGGAAGAAAGAAAGGGGAGAAGGAAATGACGTAAGACCATAATTATCAAAGTCGGTCAGTAGTCCCCTGGGGGTCCCTGAGACCCTTTCACACATTCTGAGAGTTCAAAACTCTTTTCCTAACGATACAAAATACGATTTGCCCTTTCCGGTGACATTCACATCGATGATGCAGAAGCAGTGAAGTGAAACTTCCGGTGCTTTAGTACAAATCAAGGCAGTGGCACCAAACTGTATACGCGCTATTGGATTTTCCATGCCATGCACTTGCATTTCAAAAGAAAAGCCAGTTTCACTTAGGAATATCCTTGATGAAGTAGTAAAATTGTTAATCTCATTGAATTTTGACACTTGTGTATTATACTGTGTGAGGAGATAAGAAACCCATGTGGATTATTTCTGTTGCAAACCAAGTATGATGGTTGTCTGGGGAAAGCACTTTGGCAATTGTTGGAGCTGTGAGCAGAACTGACTGGTTTGTTTTTTTTTTCACCAAACACTATTTTTACCTAAAGAACAACATACAAACTACGGTTATTTGGACTTGGGCATTTGGCAGACATTTCCTCTAAAATGAATGAAATGGGCTTGTCACGACAAACAACTAGCAGCCTTTGTTGCCAATGATAAATTCAAGCATCAATTGAATAACAAACAGTTTTAGAATTTTGGAAAAACTTGTATCTGCCAGTGTGAGCTTGGCGGCTTGCCAGTGCTTGCAGCCTTTTTTTTTTTTTTTTTCCATTTTAATAGAAATGTGTTATGTGTGTTAGCGTACAATGGGTTTATCACTGTCATTTTAAAGTAGATGAATAAGTATCCTTTATATGTCTCAATTTTAATTTTAAATACGGAAAATATTGAAAAATACATACCTCCTCTAAGTAAATGGTCTTTGGGGTGTTCGATAGTTTTTAAGTATGGAAAGATGTATTAAGTCCGAAAGAGGTTAAGAATAGTTGACATAGAGATTTCTTTTTTTTTTTCTTTTCTTTCAATAAACTTTCAGAGAGACATTTTGCTAAGCAACTTTTCCCCATCATTTCTGAACTTCTCCCTCTATCATGAGCATTTAGGTGAGGGAAACAGCTTTGCACAGTTAAATTAATGGCAGTGTTTTTCAAAAAATGTCCATTGTGCCAGAAGATCTCCTATATTATCTGCTTATAGCTCCCCAAATGATTTCCTTCTTTTTTGCTGGCTTCATTTTACATTTTCGGTGAATCCACCTGCAGGGCTGTGAAATGGGAAACCAGTGTTAAATACTTGCATGTGAGTAAGAAGGCAGAAAGAATACACGAGAAAATAGCAAAGTCCATGAAAACAGAAGCTACACACATAAAATGACGACGTCAGTGCCGCGGATCGTTCTGTTTTCGTAAAGCCCGGGATGTGTCTGTTTCCCCAAAATGTCCACTCTGTGCTGTGTCGGTCACAGACATTGCCACGGTTACCGCTGACAGTGTGGCTTCGTAGTGACTTAGTGACAGGACGATTACTCCACGGAAGAGACACTGAAGCCCATGCACGTGAACAGAGTGACACGGCCCACACGCTGAGGTTCTCAGCACGTCCCTAGCGACGACCATTGCGCTTTCTAAGAGATCTCAGTAATAATGCTGCAGCGTCAGCCTAGGCCGCTAGTATAGGTGGTGGGGCTTCAGACGAGGGCTCTCGGGGGTGCTCTTTCGATAGAAAAGTGTGGCTTATGTAACCTAGAAACTTAGAAATTGTTCCACTCAGAGGAGATTATCTTTTTATTTTTACCATGCTTCGAATTCCACTGTGAGCTTTCAGCTGACACTTCCCTCCTCTATCGGAGGGTCCTTCCCTCTTAGGAACTCTGATGGGATTGGACCAGAGCAGTCGTTTTCAACCAGTGAGAGCTCAATCTACAAAACAGGGAAGTAGAGCTGCCTGGTGTGAAGAAAAACTAAGGAAACTTTGTATCTTCCCTTCTTGGCTCTTAACTGAGTTTCTCCTGCTCAGATTTTGAGATATTGCGGTGGCCCCGGGGCCTCTGAGGGACACGGTTTGAGAACCATTAGACCAAGCACTCTCTGGCTCTACAAGCTTGGGGAAATTTTCTCAGAAATCTGAGTCATTTCTTTGAATTAGGGAACCGTTTGGTGTCAGGTTCAGAACTATTAAATATATATATGTGTGTGTGTGTATATATATTTATCATGCATTCTATTGGTTCTTTTTCTCTTAGAGAACCTTAACTAATACAGTAAGTGTACATTGGATCATCTGGACGACCTTCTTATGATTAAATTTGGCTGCATGATATCCAGTCAGAGTGACCAACTCATTCCTGTTTGCCCAGGACTTGCACACTTTTATCATTTGAAGTCACACATTTCAGGAAACCCCTCAGTCCTGAGCAAACCAGGACAGTTGACCACCCCAAATTAGAGCCACCTAGCAGACCCTAACGAGTGCGTATATGGATTCCTAGTGACCCTCAGACCCGAGTTAAAGTAACACTCATGTAAGTTCATGTGAAAAACAGAGTTCCGATCCAAAAATCAAGAGAACTAGCTCCCTCCCTATTCACTAGCAGTGAGACCGTGGGCAAGGGGTTTAAGTGAAATTAATGATTATTTGCAAAAGAGTGAATAGACAAATACGTGTGTAGAATTGTCCATTTCGCTGGTATTTCTGTTCCTCCCCGTGGCGGGTAAAGCCAGCTCTGTGGCAGCCATTGGTTGTCTTGTTTAGCAAAATCAGTTGCTTTTAGCTTCACCATATGTCAGTAGAAGTTTAGTTTAAAATATTTAAAGTTTAAAAGAATTAATGAATCTAATCAATAATTCATTCAAATAATGATTATATAGCATATTATTAGCATTATACAATGTTCACTTAAGAATAACAATATTTTCTTTAGCCTTCCTATGTTTTATTCAGGAACTTTGATCACTTTTTTATTAAACTTACAATTGATATAAAATATACCCTGAATATCAGGAAAATATAAGGAAAAATAATCCAATAAACAGGAAGAAGACAAACTATGGTAAATCCGTACAACCTGCTCACAAGAACTGGAGCACAAATTCCAGAACTCGCGAATTTATTTTAAATGTTTATGACACATACAATGAATTATTTGTAAAAATGTGTAATAAAAGCATTGACCCAAATGAGGTGGATTCAGAGTTTATCGGAAAGAATATGGGTTTAGGAGCCACGAATTCTGCTCCTGCTGGGTGTTGCAGCTTACCGGTTGTGTGACCCTGGGCACGTTACTCTTGCGCTTCCATTTCCTCGTCTGTCTTCCAATCTCGTAGTTACTTTAGAAGGAGGAAATAAGATACTGAACATCCAGGTAATCACGGAGAGTGCAGTGACCTACTGCCTTCCCCCCACGCCCTCTGCTTTCCTGACAGCGCCTCTCTTGGACCAAACCCAACTGCAAGCCAGAGGACGAAGGAGTCTGTTGATGTCTCCTGGAAACATCAGTCTCCCCAGGCATGGAGAAGACCCAGGGGCCCATCTGGAGGAGCAAGCAGAAGACATGAGGCGTCGCAGCAGATCTGCCTGTGATGTAAAACTGCATACTGGGGAGTTAGGAAATTAACTACCGTGTTTCCCCCAAAATAAGACATCCCCATAAAATAAGCCCTAGCAGGATTTCTAAGCATTTGCGCAATAGAAGCCCTACCCCGAAAATAAGCCCTAGTGACAGGCGTGGCTACGCAGCACATCTGCACAACCCATGCATTTCGTCGTGGAGCAGTCAAGACGACGAGCAGCCCTTCTCATCTGCCCCGTCGTGACAGCTACTATTCCAGAGGTGACCGGAAAGGTGCGGGCAGCCCCACCAACGAGGTCGGCTCCCCTGTCAGGTCCCGGCCATCCTGTGCGTGCTGCAGGCTGAGGCTTTGAGGGGAAAATAACACATCCCCTGAAAATAAGCCCTAGGGTATCTTCTTGAGGAAAAATAAATATAAGACCCCGTCTTATTTTCGGGGAAACACGGTAGCTGTAACTCTGGACAGCAGTTTGGCACTTTCTTATAAACGTTAAGCATACACTTCTTATACGAACCCGTGATCTATTCCTAGATACTTAATTTACAGTAAGGGAAGCTTGTGCTCATACAAAAACTGTGACTGTCGATCCACTCATGTATTGATGGGCACCTGGGTGGTTTCCACAACTTTGCAATTGT
>VBSM01000316.1:1089784-1100159 GCA_008086735.1 Cheirogaleus medius
TCGAACTCCTGACCTTGAGCGATCCTCCCGCCTTGGCCTCCCAGAGTGCTAGAAGTACAGGCGTGAGCCACCGCGCCCGGCTCTGTGTCTTTGAGGGCTGCTCTCAAGCATCTGACAACACAGCACACATACATTGTAATCTGATTGCAAAAGGAGACTGCACATCTTGAAAAGGATGCGGAATTTTTCTGAGATGAAAGGGCTGACAGAGAATTTCTCTAATCACATGCAAAACGATTGACAAGTGGGGATCTGATAGAGTTAGACCAGTTAATAATTGAAGAGGAGAAAATCGACAAGGATGATGATGCGATAGGCTTTGAAAGAGAATAATTTGATGATTTAAATATCAAAGGATGCGGCGAGGGCTTTGGGAAACATGATGGAACCTCAACATTTTTGCAAAAATAATCCTCTCCGGGGGTAGGCTTTGAAGGGTTTCATGTCATGCTATTATGTAATTTCTTTGGAAAATGGTCCTATTTTTAATCTTTTCTAATTTGAACAATTAGCATATAATTGCAATATAACCTGTGTTTTTATTAAATATCAAATGAGCTTATTTTCATACATTTTCATTTTATTTTTTCAAGATAAAGTCCCAAACTCTTTCCCTCTTTCTCTAGGAAACTTTAGTTTCCATTTTTAGTGGCCTTTTTTGCCATTGTTTTTTTCCATGTGTAATTAGGATCATCTCTACCTGTTATTTCCTTCTCTCTTTTAGGCCCAGAACACTACTGCTCCTTATCTAGAGTTCAGGAAGCGAAGTGGGAAAATGTCAGCCCGACGTCCTGTCAACCGTCCTGGCCATTTGGGGCTTGAACTTTGAAAAGCCAGAGAGTGTGTGACGTCAGACCCGGCCCGCCCAGCGCCAGCCGGACGCAGACTAGCCCTCTCCCCAAACCGGCTTCTGTCTGACTTCAGCCGGGACGCATAACTGTGAGTCTCCTCCTCCTCTGTAAAATGATAACATTTACCCTGCAAGACCTCTATGAGGATTGAGTGAAATTACATGCGTGAAGGTATGTTGGACGATATTTGCATAGTCGACTCTCAAAACACACAGCTGTGATTATTTCTAATATAGCCTGGTGACCAAGAAAATATCCCACTAGGAAATTTCCCTTGTTGTTTCTTAACTTCTGTCATCCTTCCTCTTGAGCGTCTGTGTGTACACTCTAGAATTTTCCTTCAGATTCCCTCGTATCCTCTGGCCACATAAGGCGCACATTCTGGAAAATAGTGTCGTATATTTAAGTTTCATTCTTCTATTGGGCAATGTGGAGGGATAGCTGTTTTATAATCCCACAAAAACTTGAGCTCAGGGAGGGGACAGGGGTGTGGTGGGCGGCGGGGGAGGGGGTGTGGAGGTGAGTCCTGCTCCGGGTGCAGAAAGGAGCTTTGCCTGCTCTGTGATTTGTCAGATGCGGACATTTCATGCATTGACTTCTTTTCGGGCTTTGAAACAAACACTGTTCCAAATGGGTCTAGCAGGGAATCAAACCTTCAGACCATCCAGAGCTAGAATCAATCCGGCTGTGTTAAATTTGGTCATCCAAATGGAACTAACTTGACAAAACTCTACAAGCTAATTATTTTGTAGATGAGGAAGAGAAGGTTCATAGCTAAGTTTGAGTAACTTGCCTGAGGCCTCGCATGGAGCTGGGCTTGGAGGTGAGATGTAGACCCTGCAGGCCACTTCTAGCCCCTCCTTGCCTAGAAGCCTACAGCTCTCCTTCTGCGGGCCAAAGAGGGCACCACAGGGAACACGTTGAGCCTTCATCTCAAAGACGGTGTTTATTAAAACACTTTGCATTCCTATTGTCATTTTTCTACCTTTTAATTGGCCCTGCGATAGGTAAGGCAGAAGAAAGAATCCCATTTTACCAAGAAGACTATGAGATTTATCCAAGGTCACGTATTCAGCTAGGACTGGAGACTACAGGGGAAGACTCTGGCTCGTCTCACTGTATTTAAATCTTTCTCAGAGCACTTTGTTGTGTCTCAGGATTTCTGTGTTGTGTTCTTGTGGCTGCCAGCTGAGAGGTGATGTGCCTTCAAGAGAGAGATGGCGAGGAGAATCTCCATCCCACGGCGATACGTCTCTACCGAGAGAGGCATCCATCACGGTGGCATCGCAGATAGCAGGTGATGCCTGATGCCCAGCAGGGGTGAGGATGTAGAAATATAATGGAAATCAGTTAGGGGCCAATTTCCCCTACCAAAAACAGAATTGCATTTCTCAGGCATGTGGGGAGAGAGAAGTTGATTACACATAACACATTTCCACAAAGGGCGTAGCATGAGGGAGAGCTCGACCCATGTGTGTTTTGAGAGGGAATTCTCCTGTGCTAAACACAGTCGAGTGCCATCTGTGTGTCTGACAATTTCCTCTGGCTGCCTGTCTAGTTGTGGGACTGCTGATGTGAGCAACCTGGAGGCACTCACTTCGCCCTTGTTCCATTATCTCACGTGTCACAAGATTTGTGAAGTTTTCAGAACAGGGCGTGGGACACGAAATCACTCAAGAGGTCATGGGGTGCGGTGCACCCTGCATTTGTTCTCGTCGCTGGATGTTGACAGAGACCAGTAGTTGCTTTCGAAGATGACACCTTTGAGTATTGAATGCTGCTGTGTCTGGCTAGCTGGATAGCTTTTGTGTCTAGGGGACAGAGAGTGGGAGGAAAATCAATAAATTAGTACCCGATGTTAGTATAATCCCTCACCTACTCATCAGATGATACATGGGTGATTTAGGAGGCGGACGCCATGAGAAATGATCCGATATTATTCTGTAGAAGAGGCAATCAAGAATACAGAGCTAATTGGCCCAAGGATTATATGGGAGGGGGAGGGGCAGTGCTACGATTTGAATATGGACCTTTAGTTCCCAAATCCAGCATTCATTTAATTCCATCATGCTAGCTCTCATTCTCGTCGATGTTACTCGCATCATATTTGCTCCCGATCGCTCCTTTCTTATGATGTTTTCTGTTTACTTTCATCATTTGGCTCCTTTTGGACCAAATTACTTGCGTCATTTGCTCCAGAATTTTTTGCATGGTTTTTATTTATTTATTTATTTTGACCTTAAACACCAACATCGCAATTACATTTTTATCTCTGCGAATCCCCCAGTGAATTATCCAAGAATTCCCAGCATAGTGCTAAATATGTGACCATGCTCCAAAGATAATATTTTTATTGATGGATTTGTTGGTTAACTAATTCCTGTGTTAGTATAATGCGTGTGCTTGGCTCTCTAAAATTACCACCCATTTATCCAAGTGGTTATTCAGTACACATTAGTTGAGCACCTACTAGGGGTATAGAGATTAATCCTATGCCCTCCAGTCAGCCATGGACAGGGGAAGATGCTTAGGGGTGGGGAGAGAGAGAGAGAGATTTTAAGAAATTGGCTCCCGTGTTGTGGAGGCTGGCAAGTCCGAAATCTGATGGGATTGGTCAGCGGGCCGGAGACTCAGGGAAGAGTTGCAGTCTGAGACCAAAGGCAGCCTGTGGGCAGAATTCCTTCTTGCTCAGGGGAAGTCAGTCTTGTTCTATTAGGATTCTCACACACATTATGGAGGGTAATCTGCTTTACTTAAAGTCTAACGATTTAAATGTTCATCTCATACAAAAATCTCCTTCACAGAGATATATAAAATAGTGTTTGATTGCTTATCTGGGCACCGTGGTCCAGCAAAATTAATCATCACAGACATCTTCTAACCAGGCAGCCTCTCTTGCAGGGTAAGATTTGAATCACCAGAAAGAAAAAGCAGCGATCTCCTCCCCGCCAGGGAAAAGGAAGCCGCATGAACACCCAGCGCCATGAGGGTGAGCACGCGAGTTGTGGGTTGTTAAATGCTGCGATGCAGTTCAGTTGTTTAGAGTGAATGGAATCGAATGTTACTTATTCATGCAAGTTGTGGGTTGTTAAATGCTGCGATGCAGTTCAATTGTTTAAAATGAATGGAATCAAATGTTACTTATTCATGGTTTAAAATGAATGGAATCACGTGTTGTTTATTCGTGGTTTAACACGACTACGCCTCAAAGATGGAACAGCGAGCCGAGGGTGCTGTGTGGCTGTGAGTGTGCACGGCTTGCAGAAAGACACATCGAGTGCGGTAACATTTATAAGAAGTTTTAAGCACACAGAAATTAAAGTTTATGGATAGCAAGACTAAAAGTATGTACATAAAATGAACCCCGCACTCAGGAGGGAGTGTAAATACCTCTGGGGAAGGAGATGGGTGAATGGATGGTATAGCAGGGTAGGGCTTTAGCCATACCTCTGATATTTCTTTTCTTTCTGTTTCCAAGGAATCTGACACAATTAAGGCAAAATATTAAGGTCTGGTAAAGTTGAATTTAAAGACACAGCTGCAATTCTCCCTAACACAGCCATTTCTAATAGAGCCTGATGGCTATTCTATTAGATAGTGGCTACAATGGTGTTCATTTTATTACGTTGTGTACCTTTTTATATGCTTGACATGTTTGGTAATGGAATCGTTACAGTGTCTCCTCTGCCTCTCAGGAGTCCCCGGCAGGCACGACGGCCAGCCCTTCCTCTCTGCTGGCCGCTTTATTCACTGAGGCCCCAGGCAGGCGAGAGTTATGGTGTCTGCTCAGGAGGAGGGCGGGAGGGGGGAGGAGCTTCTCATCAGAGGAAAGTTCCATCAGGCCTCTGAGCACTGACCTATTCCTGCGGCCGAGCCCAGTCTGCCTGGTGCTCAGCAGTCAATCCCGAACATCCCCACAGGGCCACGCTGTGCAAATGATCTGAGCAGAAAGTAGGAATATGTAAGTGTCTTCCTTCCGAATCCTTCTAAAGGCCTCGACAAATGGCTGCTGTGCATTAGGAAGGAAACACTATCGAAACTTAGTAGGCAGAGTATTGCATAAATAATTTTCTGTGTTAAATTACCAATAGAGTCAACTAAACTAGGGTACCTGGAAGTCATTCTGTCACTCATAATTACATGCGTGTGGAGTCATGGGAGTGACACGGGCGCTGGAAGATCAAAAACATCCCGTTATCTTTGTGGTGGACTACTGTGTTCATCTTTCGGTCAGCCCTACTGTGAATCTTGGACTGATCGCTCACAAAGTAGCTTTGGAAAGCAAACACTTTAAGCTGGCAAGGCTGAAAAATGGATTTTGTTTTTGGGTGCAATCTGCAAATTTTGGTGTGTCAGACGGACAAAACAAAAACGTATGCATGCCTCCAAGAGGGAAATGGAAGGGTCTGCTTCAGATGAAAATGAACAACACTGAGGAGGTAAAATTCTATTGAAAGACAGGTGGTCCCGGGTAGACTCCTTTAGCCACGTAGAGTAGCGAGCAGAGCACATACACGAGCCCGCGGATGACCGCTGGTCCTTTGGGGACAAGTAGCTGTTGGACAAGTGGCAGATACAGAAGGTCGATTTTAATCACGTTAATTGTGTGCACACTTCCTTAAGGAGTAAAAGAATATTAACTGCTTAAAATAATGTGAATAACCATCGATATTGGTGATAAGATGGTAAGTGAACATTGACAGGGTTGAACCTGCCTTGATGGAGCTTGTGTAGTCACCAAACAAATGTAAAATTGAATCTCTCAAAAATGCTACAGAGGAGACACCGGGCCTGTAATTGGGGAAGCAGATTAGGGAGGTCAGAGAAGGGCTCCCGGAGGGAGCGCCGTAGGAGAGGCACCCTCAGGTTACGGGAGAATGAGGTGCCCAGTGTGGCTGTCTTGGTTAACACCTATTTATTGAGCATCATGACGTGATGGGCGCTTTTTCCCTGGTTGATAGGGACACATGAGCAAGATGGGCAAAGACTCCTGTCCTCGAAGAGCTTATATTTGGGAAGGAAGTGGAGGGTCAAAAGAAAATAAACATACTAATGAAGTTCCAGAATGTGCTAGAAGTGATAAGTGCCAGGGAAAGGGTGGAGGCGGGCAAGGGGGAGTGTGGGTATCTTAGGTTGGGGTGAGTTGCAATCTTGCGTAGAACAGTCAAGGCATGCCTCACGATGTAGGCGGCGGTGGAAGGATGGAGGAGTTAGCTCTGCAGATTCCTGTAGGAAGGGAGTTTCAGGCAGAGGGAACAGCCAGTTGCAAAGGAGAGCGCGAGCCCGGAATGTCTGGGAAAGGAAACAGGCCAGCGTGGCTGGAGCGGAGCGGACCACAGGGAGAGTAGTCAGAGAGAAAGCCAGAGGGGTGCGGCTGGGGACCAGATCACGGATGGCCTAAGAGGACATTGCTGGGCTCCAGCTTCTACTCTGTCGGAGTGGGGCGGCCACTGGAGGGATTTGAGCAGCCAAGACACAGTCCGACAAGGAGAGATGGCGTGGCTGGAGCCAGGCTAGAGGCAGTGTAGGTGAGGAGAATGGTCGTCTTTCAGCTGCACTCAAGGTGGGGCGGAAGGGTTGGATGGTGGGTGAGAACAGTCAGACATTTCTCCAAGATTTCCGACCTGAGCCCGCCGAAGGTTGGAGTTGCCATCAGCCGATTCAAGGGTGCATCCAGGGAGAGCAAGTTGGGGAAGAGGGTGGGTCAGGGGATCATGGTGATGTCCAGGGAAAAGAAGCCAAAACTCTGTAAAATAATTTAAAGAGGTTTATTGTGAGCCAGATTTGAGGACCATGACCCGGAGCCACGCCTGAGAAGCCTTGAGCAGGTGGACTCGCTGTGGCTGGGTTGCACTTCAGTTTTATACATTTCAGGGAGGCAGGGGTTACAGGTAAAGTCATAAATCAATACGTGGGAGGCATACATTGGTTTGCCCTGAAAAGGTGGGCCATCTCCAAGCAGGGGCTTACAGGTTATAGTTGGGTTTAAAGACTCTTCGACTTGTCATTGGTTAAAGAAATGAAGCTTCTGTCTAAAAGGCTTGGGATGTTTTAAGAAAAGGAAGTCTGATAATCAGAGACAAGGTACTGGGCATGTATTTGTTGTGTAAACTGAGGACCTGCAGGTTTGTCTTGCATAGCCTTTGGCCTGTTAGTGAGTTATAAAGGATGTCTCCAAGAAGGGAGGGGGGCATGATGAGGCCTGTCTGACCTCCTGTATTGGCAAGCAACTCAGTTTTAGGGTATCCTCTTGGCCAGGAGGAGGTCCATTCAGTCAGCAAGTTTGGGGGGAATCTTAAGCTTTTATTTCAGTTCACAGTGATAAGACTTTTATGATACATCCAAGTGGAGATGCCAAGGAGGCAGTTGTGGGGAGAGAGATGGAAGACAGAGAACACGGACAAACCTTTCAAGAAGTTTCGTTGCCAAGGGGAGCAGAGAAGTGAGGCTGAGGCTAGCAGGGGATGTGAGGTCAAAAGAAAGTTTTGTTTTGTCTTATTTTTCAACTTGGGAAAAGCAGCAGCAGGTTTGTGTGCAGATGGTGATGACCCTGGTGAGCAATGACACTTGGCAGCCAGGGGAGGCCAGGCATGGAGGCCCAGGGAAGACGTTCTGAGGAATTGGGTTTCTATTAGAGAAGTGGAAAACCATTGAGATTTTAAGCAGAGTGGTTTGGCAAGAGCAAAATTACACCGTGAACCCGTCCCTCTGGCTTCAGAGGAGAAAATAGATTGGAAATTAGCCAACGTCGTTGCAGGAAGAACACTTACTATGTGCCTAGGAATGTGCTAAGCATTGTATGTGCAAATGTATTTAATCCTCACAACAAACCTTTGAAGTAGGTGACATTCTCACACCCCATTTGCAAAGCTCAGAGTGGTTCAGTGACTTGTCCAAAGTCATTGTACATCTAGTAAATCAGTGACAGAGCCAGGGTCAGAGCCCAGGCTGTCCAGTTCCATAAGCCTGGCCACTTTGGCACTTTGTGCTATGGGTCACAGACTCCTGTACCGTTTAAGTTGGAAGGGCTCTTAGAAACTGCCTAACCTAGCCCCCAGGTGCATTGAATTCGAGGTATTCAGAAGCAATAGCTTGCAAATGGAATCATAGTTTAAATGCACTAGGGGGAGGTTTCTATTTAAAGTCCTATTCTAGAAATCCTTTGTAAAGTCAAGAATCCTTTTGTAAAGCAAATAATCCACTCTCCAATTTAGCTGGGGAAAAAGTTCTGTTCTTCAAGCATCAGGTAGATCTATAAAACTAAAAAGTGTCGGAGAGTGTTCTTATTATTCAGGGAGAGGAGCTGTGTGGAGGTGGCTTGGCGAGGCGTGGGGAAAGCGGCTGCCGGAGAACCGGAGGAGAGAGGTTGTTGGTTCTGCAAGGTGGGAGGCATACACCAGCATCTGGATGTCCTGGATATTATAGTCCACAGGTTGCCAATCATTTCACCAGTAAGGAGTCTAAAAACTGCTTTTGTGAATCTGTGAGCCACTGTGGAGGACATAAAGTTACTGTCTCCCCCGTTCCCCGTTCTCCATCCAAGAACTGCCCTCCTCCATCCCATCCTCACCAGGTGGCTCTGGTGGCACTGTCAATCACAAAGTTTCACCTGCCCCCTGGTCCCTGGATTGGGCACATTACTCGACCTGGCCAGTCAGAGCCTTTCTAGACTGTCATCTGAGTGATCTTTCTCTGGAGTACAAGCTAAAAGAACAAAAGAAACTTAGGGCTGGATAGTCAACATGTTCACATGGAAACAGCCTGAATGAGAGTGAATCCAGGCAGAGTGAAACAAAAAATGGAGAATAATTAGGGCAGAGCCCTGGTGACATTGCCTGACATTCTAGACCAGCCATACCTGAATCCAGAAGGATCATCCCTTTTGGATTTTCTAGTTACATTAAGCAACAAATTCTCTTTGTTGCTCTATGCTCAGGTCTCACCTGTAAAAGGTAGATAATAATACTACCTACCTCATAGCATGTAGCAAAGACTACATTAAATAATATATGCAAAAAAACCCAAAACAGTGGCTGGGATGTATCAGTTAGTTATTGCTGCATAACAAACTGCCCCCAAATTTAGTGTTAAAAAAAACCATTTATTGAGATCATGATTCTGTGGGTTGGCAATTTGGGCTGAGTTCTGCTGGGTGGTGGTTTTGATCTCAGCTCTGCTCACTCACGCATCTATGATCAGTTTGTGAGATGGCTCAGCTCACTGCCATGGGATCACACGTCCTGCAGGAGGCTGGCCCACACGTTTTTCCTCATGGTGGCTAGAGAGAGTTCTGAGAGGAAGAGGAGAAGCATGCGAGACCCCTTGAGACCTAGGCACACTTGAAGCTGCCACACTGTCTCTTCTGCTGTATTTTATTAACCAAAGTAAGTAATAAGACCAGCCCAGATCCAAAAGGTTGAAACGTTGACTCTGCCTCTTCATGGGAGGAGCCGCAGTCACCACCGTGAATGATTATGGCTTCTACACTGTTTTATAAATTTCACTATATGTTGCTCCTGTTATTATTATCTAAACTAGTTTATTTTTATCACTTGCTACAGATATTATCACCCTTGCTATGAGACTTTTAAAAAAAAGATTAGCTCAGAGATCACCTAGGTTTCTTTATTCGATTTCTCATTGTAACCCAGATATAGATTACTTCTAGAAATATATAATTTGCCTCCAAAAAATATCCCAAATGACACCGTGTATGTCGTTATCAGAGAATTGCAAAAGTGAAAGACTAATCCCTCATCTTGTAAATAATATTTTATCTGTTCAGCAAGACTTTCGAAGTAACCAGACTTTAATGATCTAGTTTACATAATCTGTTGTTTGTGAGTTTTTCTTCACTGGTTTCCATTTTGTAATTGTTTGTATTTTTTTCTTGATTGGCTCATCTTTAATTGCTTTAAATTTGAGGGGAAAATGATTGAGATCATTCAATTGTTCTTACAAGTCCATGATATTTATTCTTTTCAGAAATAAATACATTGTAGATTTTCATGCTTATTAATTTTTGATTGTAGAGAATATCAAATTATGCAAGGTGTGCAGTGAACACATTTAAACTCATTACTTACACAAATTCCATCAAGAATATTAATACAAAATTGATTATTTTCGTTATTATATCACTAAAGGCATTACCAAATTTCAGTTCTTCTGTTTCTAAATCCACCTCTGAAGATTAGCATAAGCCTTTCCCTTTATTATTGTAAAGACAAACAGTGTGGAAAGGATGTGGATTTTTATCTTTTGTAGGGAGGTGGTGGTTTACTCCAGAGTAAGAGGGGTCTATATTACATTTGCGATATTAATATATCAAGAGCAAATATCAGCCTTGCTATTTCCCACGGTAATCAGTAAGGAACAAGTGCCTCCATTGTCAGTCAACAATATGGAATGCCAGATAAAAATCATTATTAGTGGTGAAAGCACATTATTGTGTGTTTATAAGTAATAGCACTACCGTGTTTCCCCAAAAATAAGACAGAGTCTTATATTTATTTTTCCTCAAG
>VBSM01000316.1:1101976-1113649 GCA_008086735.1 Cheirogaleus medius
ATTTCTTTCTATTTTTAGTAGAGACGGGGTCTCGCTCTTGCGCAGGCTGGTCTCAAGCTCCTGAGCTCAAGCAATCCTCCCACCTCGGACTCCCAGAGTGCTAGGATCACAGGCGTGAGCCACCAGGCCCGGCCTCTCCTGGTTGTCTTGGTAGAGTATCATTCTGTGTGCTCCTCAATGTGTTCTTTTTGTATCATACGGATTTCTATTATAGTCAAAATGTGACAGCAAACAAACAAACGACAAAAATCTGACATCATTAACTCTCAGCGTATATTAAAGTCTACATTAAATTGGCAACTTGGGCGTGGAAACACTCAGACCCACCCCTTCCGTGTGTGGTATGCATGGAAGTACTGGGCGCGTCGGTTCATTGCATTTTGAGGTTAATCTGGAATGGTGTTCTACTATTTACATCCCAATCCTTCGAGGATAAAGGATAAGTTGGCAACTTTGGAAAAGTAGACAAAGTGCTGGGGTAGGCAGAATCCTAAGAAGGCTCCCAAGATTCCCAGCGCTGTGTAATCCCCAAGACAATGGCTATGATGGATGTCACATTGTCATTAAGTTGTTTATGTGGCACCGTTGACTTTAAGAAAGGGCGGTGATCCTGGGTAGACTTGACCTAGGCAGACCACCTGGGCCCTTCCCGGAGGCAGACGTGTAGAATGCGAGAGACATTCCAGGTGGGGGCGAGCCTCTATCGCTGGCCTCCTCGATGGAGGCGGCCACGTGGCGAGGACCCGAGGGCAGCCTGCGGGATGTGCGAGTGCCCCGTGGCTGGCAGCAAGGAAGCAGGGACTCGAGTCCTGCAAGTGCAAGGAGCTGAATTCCGCCACAGGCCATAGAGCTTGAAAGAGGATCTTGAGCTCCAGAGGAGAATGCAGGTGGGCAACGCCTTGATTTCAGCCCATGGAACTTGAGCAGAGACCAGCGTGCCCCGTGTCTGTAGACTGTGAGATAATAAATAATAATAAATAATAAATGGATGTTGTCTTAAGCCACTGAGTGTGCGGTGACTTGTTATGCAGCAATGGGAAATGAACGCAAATCCTAACCTATTTCGTTCTGACACTTGTGGAAGGCGAGAATACGGGAAGAGAGACATACAAGTGGCAGTTAAGAGCTCTAGCCCTAGAATCCTAGATCCAGGTTTGTGACTCAGTTCTACCCAACTACATGACTTTCACCAAATGTCTCATCCCTCTCAGCCTCAGTTTCCTCACCTGCAAAAAGGATGATCATTATTAGCTTCTCTCAGAATTGCTGAGAGACTTATACGAGGTAATAAACATAAAGAATTCAGAGTGGTGGCTGGCACAGGTAAGACCTTCATATATGTTAGCTGTTATTGTTACCTTGGGACAAGTTACTAGAACATTTATTTTGAGAGCATGAGAACAGGAGTGATCATTAAACAACCTATAATTTTACGCTTTTGGCAGTTTAACAATATATTGTCATTTTTTTATCCCATCTAATCATCACTACCCTGTGAGGAACATGTTATTAACAACATCATTTCTTTTAAACTTTTTATTTTAAAATAATTATAGACTCACAAGAAGTTGCAAAAATAGTACTGAGAGGTTCTGCATACCCTTCCTTCAGGCTACGATGGCATCTTGCATAACCACAGCACATTGTCACAACCAGGCAACTGACATTGGTACAATACTGTGAACTAAAGCACACAGCTTATGAAAGTCTCACTCTTAAGAACATCACTGTGCAGATGAAAAAAACTAAAGTTTATTTCAATTGCTGATTTCAAGTTCCCCTTGAAAGTTGTAGTCAAATCACATGGATTTACATCATAAATAATTTGTCTCTGTTACCTGTTTGCACTCTTGGACAGATTGAGGGAGAAATGTAGCATCACTTGACCAATCTGAATGACTAAGACTCAATCGTAATTACAAGTTTTTATTTCCGACTTCTATTTTTTGCACAGAAAAAGATGACATTGCATATTGTGACCGTTTGAGGGCAAGTCGACGCAGATGTTGACAAGATCCCAATAGCACAGGTGTATGTGTGACAATTTGTGCCTCTGGTACCAAATCCCAATGACCATAAATATCTGAGAAACAGTCTCAAGTTTTCTTTTAGTTACCACCAAAGGCAAGGATTATCACATAAAATAAAGCTGAAAATAACCTAGAAGTCGACTGCTCGAGATCTAGGTACAACAGGCTCGGACCCTTACCCATGAGTCTGTGGAAGTTTTCAAGATTTCAGTGAAGTCTTTGCAGGGATTATAGTCCCTGGATCTTGTTTACCTGTCAGGATTCCATTCCTACGAATGTTTTCTTCTGTGCTTCCCTCTGTAATTGGATCTAAAACTCCTTGACTTTTCCATGAAAACTCTACTCTATTTTGAGAAACATAGACAATAGGTTTTAGAGGGAGAGTAGAGAGGTCTATATTCCACACGTGTACACAAAACCTATACTCTTGGATATTAGAATTTCTCTTTCCAGAAAATTCTCTGGTGCCAAGCTTCTTCCAGGTGGCCCTCTTAGCATGCCTCCCGGTACCGAGTCTCACAACTACCTTTCCCATTTCCTCTTCTCCCCACTCACCTCTCCCGCCCTTGGGAGAGAGATATACTCCTTTTCCTTTTCTCTTGCCCTTCTCAGACATCCTGGTCTTGAATGCTTAGGCTTGTACCACCTCCTCAGTTAATTATAAATGATTTCCCCAGCAACTTTAATTCCTTCCCTAAGATGACATCTGGTGCCCGGTGTTGAGATGAAACATCACTTTGCTATTAATTACTATTAATTTTATTACCCGTTAATTATTCATTTAACTATTTAACTTTCTAACATTTTTTGTTATTGCAATTTTTTTTAAGCTCTTGAAGGTCATTCATTACCTTTTCACTTCTCCTAATTTTTGTATCAGAATGTTCTGGACCAGGGTTACTGAGGATGTTGTATCTTCCATTAATAAATGAACCAGTCCTTGATGCATCTTGAGTAAACAGCTCTCCATGTTATCAAGAGCCCCTTCTTCATCTCTTCAGATAGACAGAACATGAACATGGCATTTTAGCGTCACAAATGTTGCAAGCCTAGTTTGGGACCACAGAGTTAAAGGGAGTACCAGCCACTGAAAAATTCCCAAGTGCCAATTTCTCTTAGGAGACCATCTGCTTTAATTTTAGCCATTGGTTTACCCTCCAGTCTTGGTCTCCCTTTTACCTGTTGACCACTGTACCCCAAACCCAGCACCAAGTTTTGCATAGGGTGGGCACTCAGCAAACATTTGTTAAGTGTATAATGGAAGGACGTGTACATCATAGCAAATAGGCTGAATTAATAAGCTATTAATCCAGGGGTGCCATAAAATAGACATTCTTCTCTTTCTTCTCTATTGACTCTGAGGTGGTACAGGTAAAGCAACTGGTTCCTCGGAAAGCAAGGTTGCAATGTGAGCTGGACTTCTGTGACATATTCGTTGTTATGGTAGGGAGAAAAGAGTGATGGGTTCCTGAAGAGAGGTTCATTAATGGATAAAAATATATAGTTAGAAGAAATAAGATCTGATGTTCGATAGATCGGTAGGGTGTCTGTAGTTAACACTAATCTGTTGGACATTTCAAAAGCTAGAAGAGAATAATTTGAATGTTCCTAGCATAAAATAAAGATAAATATTTAAGGTGATGGATATCACAATCACCCTGATTTGATTATGTGAATGTGTCAGGTTGTCACTTGCACCCCCAAAACATATACATCTATTCCGTATCAATTAATAAAGAAGAGTAATTAGTTCGATCACTCAAGGAAAACACCGCATCACTTAATGTCGTTTGTATCACGACGGCGTCTGGAGAGCAGTTGGCACCTGCATTCTAACCACAAATTTTGGAAAAAACATTCTTCCCTCCCACTTCCAAAAGGCCTTTGAGCTAAATCTCACCCAGCACCAAGAGTGGGTGGCACGCGTATGCTGGCAATGTCTCCTGTCACTTCTCATCGGCTCAGCGCTGCCAGGCGTGTTGGGGAGCGGTGGCTTGGCGTGCAGAGCCCCACAGCTTGTGTGGACGGAAGTGACAAACAGTGCGGTCCTGTCAGTGTTTGACACTGGGGATTCCACAGTGAGAGAGATTTTTAAAAACTGTAACTTCAAGTTGATCTCTGGGGACAGACACTGGGTCATACTCATGGCTAAATAGGTCAGTTGCCCCTGCATGGGCTGAGAGGTCTGGTGTGACGACCCTAGAAACCTTAGTCTTAATTTGTACCCCCATTATATGATGAAGTAAAAGGAAAAAAATAAAAAAAAAAATAAATCCTCACATTAACCCTTTGAGGAAGAAAAAAAAAAAAAAGAGTTCACAACATGTAGTCACCCGGGCAATCCTGCATCTATGGGTGCGGTTGGCCAGGGCTCCTGTTATTTCAGTGTGGATGTTGTGATCTGTAAAGGATGGTCTCCCTCCCTCCCTCCCTCCCTCCCTTCCTTCCTCATTTCTACACTACCCGGCACCGGCCACAATGCCAGGCACTGGCGATACCTACAACAGCGAAGGGCAGTGGCTCGGCTCTTGTCCTCTCGTTGCTTATAGTCTAGACCGGAAGACAGATCCAGAGATGGGCATGTACAAAGCAGAGTGGTAAGTGCAAAGAAGGAGCTAATGCTAGGCATGTCGCGGGCCCGTGCAACGCAGGTGTAACACATGTGGGGCATATGCAACGCAGCTTGTGGGAGATGTCCTGGGGTGCCCGAGTGTTAAAAGATAAGGAGCCAAGCGGGAGAATTAGGGGAGGCTGATGGAGGGGAGGGAGGGAGGGAGCATGCTCACTGCACGGGCGGAGGCCCCGGGGACAGGAACTCCGGGCATGCGTGGAGTCACCAGACCTGTGGAGCTGCGGTTTCAGGCAGAGCAGTAAGAGACGACACCAGAGAGAATGCAGGGGTGAGGCTGTGGAGGGCCTCGCAGGTCATGCTCACAAGTGTGGACTTTATCTTAAAGGCTGGCGGGAGCCACTGAAGTGGCTACTTCTCCACCATGCCTGCCAGACAGCAGCGGGTGTTCCCGTGTCTAAACCTCCGGCCTCGCTGGTCTTGTCCGCAGTACTGGGAGTTTTCGCTGGTGGCAGCCCCTGACATCATCTGCTGCTCAAGGCTCAAAGTCTGGCTGTGTCACAGCTCCAGAGCCGCTCCTGATGGCTTGCTGCTTCTCTTCCCACTGCAGAGCTGGGCTTGATGGCACGTTGTGCTCACCCAGCACCCGCAGCTCCCCAGGCAGAGTTCTGCAGGCTCTAAATTCCGATTATCGTTCAGGGAAAACAAGAGAAATCTTCTGCATCTCTTAGTTTTTTTCCTCAGGACAGGTTATGTAAATTAAGATTTGCCAAAGATTCTAGCCTCTGTTTCCTAACTTCTTAACGGCTATGAAAAAAATGCAGAAACTTTTAAGATCATTTTAGCAACGTATGAAATCCTATAACTTACACAAACTGTTTCTGCCAATGTTGTTGGGAACAAAAAATCAATGTTTTGAAAAATCATTTCACATGGGTGCCTGCATGTTTCCACTAATGTTAATCATGTTTCTAACTGTGAAACATGCCACAAAGTCGATGTTTCTTAATTAATAAATGCAGCACAGTGGGGGAGCAAAAAACAAAAACAGAGTGCAAGTTCTCTTTGCCCTGGATGGCATCTTAATGGTTTCCATACCGGAAAATGAGATGAGCCCATGTTTATTGAGCATGTACTATGTGCCAGATAGTGTACCAAGTATTTTCATACATGTTATCTTATTTAATCTTCTCAATCACGCTGTGAGGGAAATTTCATCATTTCCTGCACAGGATACAACAGACGACCGGAAGGATCAGGTGGGTTCTCTAAGGTTCCATAGATAGTGAGTAAAGAAGGTGCATTGAGCCCAGGTTGGGAGGAGACTGAGCAGACTATGGGAGGAGTCTAGGGGTGGGCAGGGAGGTTGTACCCAGTGGGCTCACCCCAAGCAGTTATCAGCAGAAAAATAAATACAATATCTAGTACTTGGAGGAACAATTGTTTTCATCTCTTTTAACAACCTTGGTCGATTACTAGTGGCCATCTGGAGAACTTGGTTGAGAAAAAGAGCTGAAATTGATTAGCTGCTGGGTCATGGATGGAGATAGTGTCTACTCAAGGGCCATGTATTTGACATCCTTAGTGCATTGATCGGAAGGTGTGACCATAGCCACACGAGCGTGGGCACAGGGAGCAGCCAGTGGGCGGCTGTTAGAGTACCTGATTCCAATCCTGAGCCAAGGGTGGAGGGGCTGGCAGAGCTACACCAGAAATTTCTCCTCTGCCTTTTCAGAGTTGCACCTGCCGGTTCCTCAACCACCTATTGATATTCTAAAGACAACACATTTGCAGATGAGCCCAGCAAGTAATATTCATCTGGACATTTTTGAAAGGGAGCAAATTTAAGACAACATACGCCTTTTTGGGGAGTGGGGTGCTCTCTGCTTGATAGAATTAGGTCATAAGCATTCAGTCCAGCCAGGCTTAGTGTAACAAGCTGAATAATAATGACTCTGAATAGGTAGCACATCCCTGATCCTATAAGTTATCAGCATTTACCAGCCCCATCGCTGCTATCTCCTGGGCACCTTTTTCTCTTCTTAACTGTGTGGTTAGGGAGAGAGTTCTGCAAACACGACAGGCTTGCAGGGCGCAGTCGGAATGCTAACAGAGCCATCACGCCTTAGGTGCCGCCTTCTTGAAGTCTGAGTAAGGTGAGCAGTGCAGCTGACACCTTGCGCCTCCTCCTACATGTTTGCAATTAACATTTTCTCTGCCCTGTGTCTCAAGTCACAGCTTCAACATCATTCCCTGGAGGGCGAGGATGGACCTTAATTACCGAAGAGATGCCCTTATGCGCTGCCTGCTGTATTCCGATGTCAGCACCTCTGAGCTCCAGAGAGGGGTCAGGCTGATCCCGGGATGTCACGTGGCTCAAATAGAATATTTTAATTTAGAGACTCAGTAAGTGCCTCTATCAATTAAGACCGGCTGTGCTCGCAACAGACTTGCTGGGCCGCAGCCAGGAGCTCTGATTCATTTCATTTCTTACTGACCCTTACTGTTCTTCCTGTTCATCGCTCACACAGAGGAGCGATGGCCAACGTTTCGGCGGGTGGTGGAGGGCTGCCAGAAGTAAAAGGAAGACTAGTGATTGAAGAAGGCGCTAAAGGGTGGGATGGCTTTTGACGCGACAGCACGCATGTCATGCTGGGTAAACGATGGTGCTTGGCGGGGGTGCAGAAAAAGAGAAGTGCATTATTTCACAGTTTGTCAGCAACTAACAATCCCTTCTCAGTGAATTAGCACAGGGCGCATCTGTTCTTCGCTTAGGTAAATTTCAGTGCGAGTAGATGGAAGTTCTTCTCCATTTGGTTTTTCAGCGGTCCAGGCTCTTTCTGTCTTTGGGCCCTATCAGATCCTGTCAGATCAGTTCGCTCTAGGAGGGAAGGAGATCGTGGAGGAAGGTGCTGCCTTTCGGAGGGTGAGGTTAGGGCCAACTCTTTTATCCTCAGGTCAGGATTAATCGTGGACCCCGCACAAGGTTTCGCTTGCAGGGGTGTACGGGTGAGGGAGGGAGCCGAAGTGGGAAGGAGGTGGAAGGGGTGAAGTTGGTCCAAGCATGGGCACAGGGGTAGCTAGTAGGAGTCAGACAGGGTCAAAACCCATCTTCCTTCTCTCCCAAACCCACAAGACTCTGCCCTCTGCCTGCAGAACCATGAGGTTATAATGGGCTCATTCCCTGTTCCCCAATTTTAAGAACCTTCTATTTCAACAGATCATCCAGTTGACAGTGCTCAACTTCATGGGGGCAGATAACACCGGGCCTGTGGGGAAGGTTCTTTCTGGCAAGTCAAGCATCCTGATGGCTTCCGAGTAGCTCTGGGCTCTAACGACTGACAGGTCCCTGGGATCGATATCACATCATCAGGCCTTGGCAAAGGAGGACAGAGGCTAATGACTCATCCCCGATATTATTGGTCGCAGGTGAAACGTAATTTAGAATAAAGTATTGTTTTAGCAGAGGCACTATAGCTGCTTAAAAATAGGCATCCACTGTCATTTACATTTGCCGCCCGGTTATTAGCTTGCGTATTTACAAAGAAAGTAGCTAGCTGTCACCCCGGCTTCCTTCCAGAGTAAATCATGCGTCATTTCTGTTAAAGTTTGTACTTTGCATTGAAACATAACCGGGCCATTCTGGCTGCTGCCGCCGCCGTCAACAGGCATACGATTTGCACATCTCTGAGCACGTCGGAGCAGCCTCACATTAGTGCGTTTCTCTGCCTCCCTTTTATCATGCAGAATTAACAACTGCCAGGGAAATCGATTCATAACTAAACATCTGATCGAAGACTTAGGACAGGATAATATACGGTTGCCAAAGTAAAGTTTGATACGGAATTTAAATCTTGTCTGTGGCTCATGTGGTCAGAAATGCAAATTGTTCCCTTAAAGACTCACTTGCAGATGGAGGGAACAGTTCCGGAGTTAACGGACACGTGGGAGTTTCCCTCCCACTGGCAGTGCGGGGTGCGCATTTATCATTAAGTCACTGGGCTCTCAGGACTCCTCTCCCTACCGCGGCGCCGGCCCCAGCGACGGAGCTGCGTTTGGATTCCATCGAGCTCCTAAACCCGCACTCGTATTAACTTTGAATGATGCTAGTGGAGCGTGGCACTCGTTGTGACAGGATTATTTATGAGTGAAATGGTTCTGACTCAGTTAGAAGAGCACTCGAGCTCCCAGCCCCGGGGGAAGGAAGCAGAACTGACAGCGTGGCTCGGGGGGAAGCGCTGTTTGCTGTGAGTTTCTCCACGGAAGCGTTTCCTTAGACATCTGACAGCAGACCCGTTGGGAACTGGGCCTGGCGTGGGCCCAGCTTGTCAGAGACCCCTGCTGTGGGCACTGGTTATGGGTGGGACGCGGAGGGTGTGTGTGTGCACACGCGTGTTTGTGTGTGTGTGTGCACGTGTATGTGTGTTCTTTACCAGGAACTTCCGAGTGATCGACGTTGATGTCCCAATGGGTCCATGCTTAGGGTACCTACAAAGCAGGAGAACCCTCCAAAATGTTCTTTGGACAATTTATAATACCGGAAAGAAAGTATCCAAGTAGTTGTTCTAAGAAAACCAAAAACTATCTTGGGTGCGCTTATACGTCTTCTCGGGTTTAGCATTTGGATTGTCATGTGGCCGGGTTGAAGTGTGTACCGTAACCGCAGCATTACTGGAGACCCTAAGTGTCTTGCTGGGATCTTGCCGGTGGCCCGGCTTCATCGTGTGAGCGGCTGGATGACGCAGTGAGACCCGGGAGGAGAGGGCAGGGGCAATGCATTCGTTCGTGCAGAGCACTGAGCCACAGCCCCGAGGCTGACGCTGCTGTGGCTCCGTGCGTGACGCCCACCCCCTTTTGGGTGCAATCAGGTACAGGCTCCCGGACAAGAGTCAAGTGTGCTGGTTCTGATGTGTCTCTTTGTCACTGGCCTGACGTAGGACCTTAGGCTGTTCACCATGGTCCTGCGTGAATACGGCAGCTTCCTCGTCTGCACCTTTGTTCTGTTTCCCTCCTTGGGTGATGTGAAAGGCAAACCACGAAAGCACTTAGCGAAGTAAAGACTACTTGATAATTAACCTTCATAAGAGACCAAGCTGGGCCCTCTAAAACCAAATCCTACACTGCAGCAAATATATGAGAGTAAGACTTTTATTCTTTGGCAATTTATTGGAAAATATTTTAATATTCCTTGTTATATACAAATGGATGTGATCATCAGAATTGCACTATGTCAAAGCGATTTATCCTGAAATGATTCAGAACAGCAGTCCCCAACCTTTTTGGCAGCAGGGACCAATTTCATGGAAGACAATTTTTTCATGGATGGGGTAGAGGGGAGGATGGTTTCTGGATGATTCAAGCGCATTACATTTCTTGTGCACTTTATTTCTATTATTATTATGTTGTAATATATAATGAAATAATTATACAACTCACCATAATGCAGAATCAGTGGGAGCTCTGAGCTTGTTTTCCTGCAACTTTCCATGAGAGATGGGAGACAGTGACACCCAAAGTGTGTTGCTCATGTCCAGTCTACTCCGTAATCTCGTTTTGGTTGCTGTCACTGCAGAAAACCCAGCTTCGCAAGGATAGGATGTTGGAAACGGAATCAGGCTTTTCAGTGCTTTTGTGGCAATCTCAGGATATTCCGCCTCGACTTTAATCCAGAACATATGGAGATTTGAAGTTGTCTCAAACATACTTTTAAGGCCACCGTCATTTGCGATCTCAAGCAGTTGATTCTCTTCTAGTATGGACAAAACCAATTAACCTGGCTTATTCACAAATGGGTCGTGGATCCATTCCTTCCCATTTTGGGGGTCTTTTGTGGTTGGGAAGTAGTGCTCAAGCTCTTTCGAAAGCTGAGACAGGTGATCATGCACCAGCTGGGAGAAAGAAGGCCCTGGCTGAGTCTCTTTCAGAAATCTCTGCTAATGTTTGAAACACGTCAGAAATCCCAGTGTTTGCTCATCACCCCCATAATTACGGTTTGGCTTTGAATGCAGCCACTTTGCCAACTTGAACACTGTTGTCATTCTCCCCTGAAGTGACAGGTTGAGTTTGTTGAGCAGGTTGAATATGTCACATAAGTAAGCAAGTTTTGTGACCCATCTGTGTCACTGAAATGTGCTGCCAGTGGTGACCATTTTTCTGAAAGAAATCTCTGGAGCGGCTCTCGTAACTCAAAAACTCTGGCCAGTGCCGTACCTTTAGAAAGCCACCTCACTTCTGTGTGTGCGAGAAGACACATGTGCTCTGCGTCCCTCTCCTCACAGAGCCGTGCAAGCAGAGGGGATTGAAGGACGCGGACTTTGATGTGGCTGATAACTTTAATCACATCCTGCCAGACATTGTTTAAAAGTTCAGGTGACATTTTTTGGCTAACCAGCATTTCTGTGTGGATGGCACAGTGCACAGACTCACATTCAGAAGGGACCTCCTTAACCCAAGCAGTGAAACCAGAAAGCCACCAGTCGCGGCAGCCGCTCTATCCATGCACACACCAACACAGAGTGACCGATTCAGTTTTCCTGATGTGTAATCATTCAAAGACTTGAATAGTTCTGCAGCTGTGGTGTTGGCTGGCAATAGAAGTGCACTTAGCACATCCTCCTGACAAATGTACTGCAAAAAAACAAGCATTGTTGCCTTGCCAACATCGGTAGACTCGTCAGCCTGGATTGCACACCCTGGTGACTCATTAATCCTCTCTAGCAATTGTGCCGCAGTGTCCTCTGCTGTTTCCTCAGTTCGTCTAGTCACGGTGCTGGCCGACAGAGGAACACGCGCCACCTTTTGAACTGCAGCCTCTCTTACAAGTTCAGGGCAGACGTCCTTAGCAGCAGCAGGATCAGCTCTTCACCAACAGTGAGGGCTTCTCAGCTTTAGCAGTGCGGTGGCCGCTATGAGTGATGCTCTCGGTGTAGATACCTTAGATGAAGTGGTGGCCTTCAATAATTGTTTCTGTTCTTCATGTTCACGTTTTTTCCTTTTGAAAAACCCCAGAGGCCGGGCGCAGTGGCTCACGCCTGTCATCCTAGCACTCTGGGAGGCCCAGGCGGGAGGATCGCT
>VBSM01000316.1:1125197-1149168 GCA_008086735.1 Cheirogaleus medius
TGAGGGGCACTTGGGTTGTTTCCATGACCGTGCAATAGTGAATTGTGCTGCCATTGTTTTGATGATCATGCAGAAAAGGAAGGGCATCCAAAAAAGCTTCAGTTGTACTTGATTTGTCCTACTTTGGGTTGCTTGGAAAGGAATTTTTTAAATTTAATTAATTTTTTTTGTTCTTTCAGAGTATTATGGGGGTACAAATGCTTTGATTACATAAATTGCTTTTGCACTGCCTGACAAGCATGCCCATCCCCCAGACAGCACACCACATCTGTTAGGTGTGGATTTGAACATCACCTCCTCCCCCCGCCACCTGCCCGACACCCAATGAATGTTAACTTCCATATGTGCACGTTAGTGTTGATCAGTTAGTACCAATTTGATGGTGACTACATATGGCGTTTATTTTTCCATTCTTGTGATACTTCACTTAGAAGAATGGACTTCAGCTCCATCCAGGATAATACAATAAGTAGTTTGTCATTTTATATGGCTAAATAGTACTCCGTGGTATACATATACCACATTTTGTTAATCCACTCATGTGTTGATGGGCACTTGGGTTGTTTCCACATCTTTGCAATTGCGAATTGTGCTGCTATAAACATTCAAGTGCAGATGTCTTTTTTGTAGAATGTCTTTTTTTCCTTTGGTTAGATACCTGGTTATTGCATAGTAAGTAGGTAGTAGTGGGGAAAGTTGTATCTTGTGTGACCAGTGTAGAACATAAGTGAACAAAAACAACAACAAAATGAGGCAATGATTAAATCCAGGGAAATCAAAAAGTTATCAAAGGAAGGCAGTGAAGTCGCAGACTACGAGAAGAGCTAATTGTGAACAATATTTACATTAGCTATACCACTGAAGACTGATTTAAACAAGAAATGCAACGTAACTATTCCCAAATGGTGGGGGGGGGGACAGTGTGCTTATGTGGTTTTTATGAGGGTTATGTGAAAGACTCAAATCTTCATTTTTCATAAAAACACATAATAGAAGAAACTGTAAAATCAATCAGTAGCAGATAAGTATTTACAGAAAAATGTGGAAGTAAATTGTAGAAGTTGCAAGTGGTTGCAAGCTCTGAGTAGTGGGCATTAGATAGAAAATATTTTTCCTCTTTAAAATGTCATGCTATTTTAATATTTAAACTTCTTTCAAGTGTTTATTTTGTAAAAGAAAATTTAAATTAGAAAAAATAACATAGAAATACCTAAAATGTTTTCAAAAGAAGATTCCACCATACCACCCCCTTTCAAATATAACTATTTCATTTTGCAAATTACTTTCCCAACTTTGTTCACATACCTCTGTATTACATATTTGCAGTCATGTCATTTATTATTCTGATTTTACATTTTTCATTTGTGGTGAGCTTATGATTTTTATGTTTAGTGTTAAAACTTATCTGGGTGGATCGCAATGAACTTACCCATTTTTCTCCGGTATAAAACATTTGATGGCTCCTTGTCTGGGATGATAATAAGTAATGTGTTCCTTGTTCACATGGCTGTTTTCTGTTTGTTTTGCTTCTCTTGAAATATTTAGTCCAGTAGTGGAATCACTACATCAAAAGGAATAGGCATGTTTTTTACTATATGTCATATTCCAGAAAGATTATATCAAGATAAAATACTATCAATAATTGGAGAGTTTGCTCTATCTCAAGAAATTCAAAGCAGCCTCACCCTAGGAACCTGGCATAGCAGAAGTTAAATGCAATAAGAACTATATTGCCAGTCCTTTTTATATTGAGTGGCACATTAATTCGTAATTATTGGTAGTAATATTTACTAATTTGACAGAATAATATGCTATTTCAGGATTACTTGAGTTTGCACTTTTTGTTTGGTCAAAAGGGCAACAGTGATCTTAATTAATGTATTTTCTCTCAAGTGAGTTGTTTATAGTCATTGACATTTTCATTTTAAAAGGTTTTATTAATCTCCACGAACACCTACATGGTGAAAATAAAGTAAAAAGCCTTTGTTAGACTCTCTGTGTTCTTCAGAACAACCTGAAAAGAGCATGAATGAGTGTGCCTTTATGTGCTCACAAACCAAGGGGGCATCGTCCCCCTTGTGATGCATGAATCTCCGCGAATGGTACTCAGGGTTGTTCAGTGCACGACCTCGGCCACCGCATGTGGCAGATCCGTCCACTCCCTGTTCATTGACAAGTCCCCTACAGAGTAAAATAAAATATATGAAATAAACATTGTAGCTGCATCCCCACCCTGAGGCAAGAAAAATCTATGAGGCCTGCTGCAAACAGATGTAGCAAGGGAATAGAACTGAAAAATTGTCTTATTTATTTCTTGTACTCTTATCATGAAAGAATAAGAGCCATGTTTCCTTGCTTCTTCCCAAGGGCTTCCCTGCAGAAAGTTGAATTAAGTATTCTTTTGCCTGAGAAAGGAAGGGCTAAAAGTAGTTTCCGCCTCATTTTAGGAGAGATTTAGTTTCTAAGACTAAGGCAAGAAAGTGAAGGTGGTGAGCCCTGTGGTCAAGGTAGCCTCATGTTCTGCACCTGTGCGGCACCCAAGGAGAGAGGGCGGGTCCTTTAAGACAGAGAGTGATCACAGACTCTGCAATGTCACACGTCCAGTAGCTAATCTGAACAGAAAGGACCTGAATGATGGGGCATTTGAGGCTCCTAACTTTGAGTGGACCCAATGGCCTCGAACAGTAAATACTTCGATGGGACTCTAGTGCAGTAAGGACCAAAAAAAAAAAAAACCTCCCTAAAATTATACTGAATGAACCTCCTTGGGAGTGTGGGACTACCTCGGGAGGGAGCCCCACTGGTGGACAATGTTGGATCTCTTGTCAGTCTCTAGCAAGTGGAATTCCAAGCTGGGCTCACACTTTTTGGAAATATTCTTAGTGTGCTGTTTCCTGCTGTGAAGAAAATTCCATCTCACTGAGCAGTCCTGGAGAGGCACACATCGATCCAGAGGAAAGTGTGCAAAAGGCATGTGGCACTGGATCTGGAATGTTAGCGTGGCGGTACTAGGGCCGTGTCTCTCTTGTTGCCTGCCCTGATATGTTTCTCAAATGAATGAAACACTATTGGAGACACTGAGCTCCAAAGCACAGGACTCTCCACGTAGCCAAATAAGAAGACAATAGCCGTGTTAAATGCGTTTAAAAGGAAACCAGAATGTTACTGGAATGAAATATTAACCCCAGATTGGTGGATCAGAGAGTAGAGAGAGGTCTGGAGGTAGACTCGGGACTAAGGTGCTCTGTGCTCATCTTAGAACTTTCTGCCTTCTTGTGCCTTCTCCCCCCTGTCATATGCATAAGGAGCAACTTCTCTCTCATTGCGGTATGTAGAAGTTGGGCTTATCGCTGAAGCTCCCTCTGCTGCCTCCAACCTTGTACAACCTCGTCCCACATGATCGGAGCCACTCCTCACTCTGGGCATCCGGTAGACTGTCAACGACAGGCAGTACAAGACCTACCAGCTAGAGGTAGCTGGCTGGCTGCAATGAGTCCCTTTCAAATTGAATTTGTATACCAGCTACTCTGGCAAAGAACAGAGACAGACTGAGCAATTTTCTACTGCATTCTGTCACTGTTCCTGGCCAACATGAGTTATTAAAATCAATCAGCCTATTTCTTGTAGATGATATAGACAATATGATTAAGAGCAGAGCCCTGGAATAAACTGAGTTCAGATCTCAGCTGTTCAGCTCATGATCTGTATAACCTTGGATAGATCACCAAATGTCTCTGAGCCTCAGTTTCATGTTAGTAAAATAGGGATAAGATGGTAACTGCAACACTTCACAAACCTCTTAACACATGTTACACCCACAGTCAAATTTATACTATTACTATTCACCTTGATAATAACTTTTTCCTTGTTTTTCACCTGTCTGTATGTGGTCGTGGCTCAACTTTGAAGCCCAATTTTTAAGAGAGGAAACATTTATGCAAAAAGAGAATGGAATAAGAACAAAACAAAAACAAAACCAAGATGTAAAGCTATGCTATTTGCTAAATGAAAAAGCAGAGTGTCTCCAAAACCTTCCTACATCGAAATGCGGTTCCGTCACCACGACTCTAGACGTGCAGTTCTGTATGGCTTTTGCTCACAGCCCTTGGCTCGAATGGGCTATGACTCAAGCTTAATTTGGCTCCCAGGGTGTGGTTTGTATGTACAGTCTACACTGTGCAAGAAAGATAGAGCTAGTTCTGTTTTAGGAAATGAAGATTAATAACCAGCAGCTGGCCCATTAATAACTTTGGGTGTGCGGGACAAAAACACATTCCTAGATAAATTTTCGATCCCATAAATATTGGTGAAGCAGTAAACTTCTGATTCCAAATTAGTTAAGTTTCTAGGGCCATAAAACACTTTTGCTGGTGCCTTTTCCTTACCAAAATATCCGGCTGGGACCTTTCTCATATGTTCAAAGAACTACATTCACCATCTTCTTTTAAAACCAATTAGATTTTCGCAGTATTTGTAGAGGATGGATTTGGATAAATACATCTTCTTCTTCTTGGAGGGATCAGCATAAACTGGTAATCACATCTGTATCATGCACTTACCCTTTTTCATGCCTCAATATTCTCCTGGGGCAGAAAATTTTCACTTTGCATCTCAATGTGATTTCCTCCTCTACATTCAGATGTGGGTTCAGTCCAGAAATGCCGCGTTGTCTGTACACAAAAGCAAAAAACAATTGCTTTTGCCTCTGCTTTATATTTGACAAATCATTTCCCATCTTTTATTCTTTGTCCTAAAACCACTCAGTACGATAGGTATCACCATCCCTCGATAAGGAAAACGAGGTTGAAAAGCGTTAGGTCACTTGCTGAAGATTAACACTCACAGCAGAGGCAAGAGCCAAAAGTCGATTCCAGGTCTCAGAACTCCAGATCTCCTGCTGTTTTCATAATGATGGAGAAGGGAAGGCTCTTGGTGACAAAGATTAATTCTGCCTCCTAATAATTGTGCCGTGGGCTGCTCCTTATAGGGAATAGCTCCAGTCTCTCTTCTCCCTGTCCTGCATTTTCCCATGGTGCTCGCTTGCCATCGCAGGGTTCTCTCCACCTCACCCTGCTGCTCTTCAGAAACAATTTTCCATCATCATTTTCTTAGCTTAGGCTCCCCCCGAAACATACTCCGAGAAAAAGTTTAGGGTGCCAGTTGTTCACTTGGGTGGTGATTCCAGGTGTCACCATGAAAGAGAGAAGAGGTCAGACAGGGGAGGGAGGGAGAGCAAAGAGTTAGTTAGTACTGGGTAAGCAGGCCTTCGTGCCAGCAGATGTGCTTTGTAGAACCCACCCGAGAGTGGTCTCGCCGAGGGAAAGCCAGCTCCATTCCCTCATTGGCTGGAGTTTGTTTCTGGGGTCGTTAACTTTCCATCCTGACTTATGCATGGAGTGACCACACTCCTGTGATCAGAGAATGTCCTGAGGCAGATACGATCATTGTCCACTGAAGTTTCAGTTCTCACCCCTTCCTGGACTTGCAGAAGTGATAAGGATTGGGGATTTGGGGCGGGAGGGTTGACAGCAACAGTATGTGCTGTAGTTATTTACTTTTTATTGTGAATTCAAGTCATTGGATAAGCCCTCTTTCAAGACATTTGGTGTCTTCTCGCAAGTCTCTTGATTGTAATCGACAGACAATCAAACCCAAACTGGCTTTAACCACAAAAGGAATTTGTTGGATCATGTAGAAGAAAAGTCTAGAGACAAATCTGGCTTTTGGTGCCGAGGTATGCGGGGTCTGCGGGACCAAGTCCTTCCCATTTCCACCGCGTGGCAGCTGAATTTTCAGAAAGGCTCTTTATGTGTAGTCCAAAAGCAGCTGCTAGCAGCGCCTGGCTCTATTTCCTTCTAGGTTCAATTCCAGTAAAAGAGTGAATGCTTTTGTTTAGAATGGCCAGCAAAAGTGCAAAGCTTCATTGTGGCTGGACTTGCCAAGGCCACATGCCCGCCCTGGATGGAGCAAGTCACTATTGCCCAGGGAACGCGGCGCAGCTTGCTTTAGGCCTGCATCGTATATTACACCTTGGCTCCAGATTCTCTGGGCTGAAGTTGGGGGAAAGTGGATCTGCAAATGAAAGCTGGAGCTGCCTCCTGTGTGGTCAGTCGATGTTGAGAAGCCAAAGTGTAAACATCCAGTACAGTCACCCAGGGGAGTTACATTTCCATTTCTATCTATAACTATCACCTCCTGAAAGGGTTTTGAACGTCAGGGGCAAAAGGGAGACAGGAACGTGGTGAACAGTGCTCACTACTGTATAGCTCAAGTGATGGAGGCCCTGCTTAATACATGAGTTTCTTGATTTTTTTTTTCTTTGACAATCTGTTGCTCCTGATATGTGTGCAAGAAAACCCCAAGCGCAGACTGCACTCCTGCAATTGAGATAAAATTCAGAAAGAATTCCCTGAACACACATATGTGAAAGGCTTGTGTCGTCTGCCAGTGGTTTCTCCCACTAGCAGCTGCTTTACCCCTAGGTTTTCCCCTTTATCCTCTGCTGTGGGTGAGTCAGATCATGCTTTATAGCATTCATCTGCCCCACGAGAATATTAGCAGAGAATGCAATGTTTTTCATGTATACAATCATCCTTCCTTTTGTCAATCTGGCCCGCCATTCAATTATCTTTTATTGAAAGCCTTCTATGCGCTGCAGAAGAGGCAAAGACCAGTCAGAACAAATATTTTGCTTTCAAGCAGCTGAACAATCTAGGAGGAGATTGTTCTGGTTTGAATGTGCCTCCCCAAAGTTCATATGTTGAAAATTTAATCCCTCTGCCCTCAAGAATGGATTAATGTTGGCTCTATCTTCAAGAATGAATTAATGGATTAATGAGGGTAGATTAATGTCACTATCATGGGAGTGGCTTTTTTATCCCAGGGCTGGCTTTGTTACAAAAGTGAGCTCTCTTTGGCTCTCTTGCTCTTGTCTCTTGCCATGGGACACCCTCCACCACACTGTGACACAGCAAAAAGGCCTGGTAAAACCAGAGCAGGTGCTGTGTTCTGGGACTTCCCAGCCTCCAGAGCCATGAGCTAAGTAGACCCTTTTCTTTATAAATTACCCAGTCTATGGTATTCTGTTATAGTAATAGGACATGTACTAAGAAAATTGGTAAAACAAGTGGGGAATCTCATTACGTCAAATACCTAAAAATGTGGAAGCAGCCTTGGACTTGGGTGAGGGTAATGGGTAGAGGCTGGAAGACTCTGGAGAGCTCTAGGGGGGCAGAACAGTTTTGGGAAACGGGCCACTGCCCATACCACCTCAGCTCTCTGCTGCCTGGATTCTGGTGCAGCACACCTTGGCCACCCCAGCTGTGGCTCAGGCCACCCCAGGTGGATCTCAACCCACAGCTCTGGAAGGTACAAGCTGTAAACCTTGACAGTATCCACATTGTCCTAATTGTGTAGGTACAAAGAAGACGAGAACTGTCGGGGCATAGCTTCCTCCACCTGCATTTCAAAGGATGTCGCTAGCAGCCTGGGGGCCCAGGAAGAGACTTGTTGCAGGGGTGAAGTCAGCACAGAGAGCCCGTAGTAAGGCAATGCTGAGTGGAAATGTGGGTTGATACCGTGTTTCCCCGAAAATAAGACAGGGTCTTATATTTATTTTTCCTCAAGAAAACACCCTAGGGCTTATTTTCAGGAGATGTGTTATTTTCTTTAAGTACGGTATAACAATCTACATTTATTCAAATAGAGTTAAGTTGTTTACTTCTGGAACATCATCATAACTCTTCCAAACCCCGAATTCCATCCTGAATTTCTTGTGACTCTGTTTCCTTTAGAACCATTGGCCCCAGTCTCTCCTGTCGAGACACAGAGCTCTCATGGGGCAGAGGAGAAGGGCTGCTCGTGTTCTTGACCGCTCCGCGACAAAATGCATGGGTTGTGCAGATGCGCTGCGTAGCCACGCCCGTCACTAGGGCTTGTTTTCGGGGTAGGGCTTCTATTGCGCAAATGGTTAGAAATCCTGCTAGGGCTTATTTTGTGGGTAGGTCTTATTTTCGGGGAAACACGGTAGCTGGAGCCAAAACAGAGAACCCCCACTAGGCAATGCCCAGGGGAGATTCAGGGGCAAGGCCACATGCTAGACCCCAGAACTATAGAGCTACCCGTGTGCAGCACCAGCCTGAGACAGCTGTATGCATGAGACTCCAGCTTGCGAAGCCCACTGCATGGGCGGAGCCCAGCAAAGCCACAGGGCTGGTGCTGCTGGAGGCTTTGGGGTTCTAAGCCCCCCAGTGTGTCTGGGAGGTGGCGTGCGGAGCGAGAGATCATGCTAAGGCTTCAAGATTTAACTCTCTTTTCCTTGTTAGGGTTAGGGCTTACTTGGGACCAGTTACTCCTTTTTTCTTTCCTCTTTCCCCCTTTCAGAATGGGAATGTCTATTTTATGGCCGTGCCACCGTCGCACTTTGGACATAGATAACGTGTTTTGATTTCACAGGCTCATAGCGGGAGGGAATTTGCCACGGGATGAATCTTGCCTTGAGCCTCACCCATATCTGATTTAGATGAGACCCTGAACGTTGGTCTTTTGAGTTGCTGCTGGAATGAGTTAAGACTGTGGGTATATTAGGATAGAACGAATGTATTTTGCATGAGAGAAGGACATGAACTCTGTGGGCCAGGAGTGTGATGCTGTGGTTTGACTATGTCCCTTCAAAGTTCATGTGTCAGTCACTTAATCCCTCTGCCCTTATGAATAGATTAGTTTCTGTCTCCCTGGCATGGATCGGTTATTGTGAAAGCAGTTTTGTTATAAAAGTGAGCTCTCCCTGGCTCTCTTGCTCTTGCCTCTCACCATGTCGTGGCCAGCAGGAAGGCTCTCACTAGAGGCTGGCACCGTGCTTTTGCACTTCTGGAGTCACGAGCTGAATATTTTTTTTTAAATAAATTACCCAGTCTGTGGTTTTCTGTTACAACAACAAAAACAGATCAAGACAGAGCTCCATTAGGAGAAATAAAGCATGAGATATATACAAACAAATTCTCTAATGTGTGACAGAATCGACCAATGTCCTAAGTCATAAACAGATAAATCGCCACTCAGTTCAGAAAAAGAAATGACCCCGGATACCTGGGCTGACATCAAGATGGAATCTGACGGAGGAGGGAGGATAATTAAAATTAAATCGGTGTTTGCATTTTACAGTGCTTGAAATGCAGAGCTTGATTAAAGTTTTTATTCCAGTAAGTTCAATGTATCTATTTCAAATGGCAAGTATTGCAATTCTGATCATTCCAGATTATGACTGAAGTCTAACCTCGTCCTCTAGGAATGTGCTTTTTTTGTCTTAAATCAAAGTGAAAATGTCTAATTTAGTTCTTATTTTACCTTATGTGGTCCCGGTAGGACCAATGTCAGTCTTTATTCTCCAGCGAGGACTGGTGCATTGCACAGGGAAGAGTTGACAGAATGACGGAGCCTGTGGGCTGTCTACACTCCCGTCCTTTGTGGAACAAATTAGGCACAGCGTTGAGGTGGAAGTGAGATTAGATTTTAGGATATGGTCTTGAAAGTCAAAAAGTTGAATAGTTAAAACAAATCGTATCATTAAACCATACACCCTTCTGAAGCAGGGACTGTGATTTATTCCTTTATATACTGACTTCCAATCCTGGTTCACGGTCTGGCATAGAGTAGGAGTTCAGTAGAGGCAAGCTGAGTTAATTCCTTGGCTCTCTTTGGGAATACAGCCATTAATGAGGAACCATCTGCACCATCGATAACCCATACTTGTTTTAAACTCACAGAAGGCAGGGACAGGTCTTACTGCCCTGTTCTTCAATAGACCCCAGGTGAGACACAGAAATACGAACTTGCAAATACCATTTGTAGAGGAGAACATGCATTTGATTTAAATTTTATATTACATATAAATATATACAAAATATTTGTTTACGGACTTGAACTACCAAGGATAATTTTCAATATTCCCTAAGTATGAACTAGGGACCTCAAAGGGGCCCTCAAATCTTGATAATTTGGCGCATTAAAATTTTCAGTTCTCCTCCCAAATGAATACTGTTCAAATGAGCCTCAGTTTTATTGAAACAAAAAATTAAAAGATTGGCAGAGGGAAGACAATCTCTACCAATTTCACAGAATCTTTGCAAGGATAACATGAAATACCACGTGTAAGTAACTAGCAGAGTGCCTGGCACATAGCACAAGTTCAATAAATGCCAGCTGACTGTACAGACAAAAGGCAAACATTATTTTCATGCCTAGCGTTAGGCTGTGAATGACATTATTCAACAATACATAGCTGGTGACTTTAAAACTTATTTCTAGTTAATCTAACCTAAGCTCTTGCTGGTTTTGTCATCGAAGGCTTCGAGGGGACTATCAGAGGGTCTGGCTCTACACAGGGAATGCATGCGAGGAAGGTCTGGGTACCAGTCTCGGTTTCGCGTGAATAGGGAGAAGCCAGCAGTGCTGCTGCGTCCCATCCAGATGGGCAAGGTCCCCAGCTGGTGCGTGCTTGACCCTGCTGGGCGGGTTGGCTGTTGACAGCTCACAACTAGACCCTTCCTGGGAGAACTGTCCGTCACAGATGGAGCTGCCTCATCTGGAAATGCCTGGGACATTATAGTGTTCCCACCTCCCCCACGGCCAGTGACAGATGTCACCGTAAGGTTACAAAAGGCCCCTTTGTCTCAAGTTAAGGTGACTCTGTGATGTCATTCACACTGTGGACCTCCCCATGGGGTCAGGCTGTGGTTGGACTTTAGTGGAAATCATATCTCAGATGGGCGTCGCACTCTGTCGTGCTCTGTTTCTCTACATCCTGTGGGGTTTTCCTGAGAACATTCCCAAAGTAAGCTTGCTAGTTTCAAACTCTGCTTCTAGAGATGCCATCCTAAGCCAAGGATAAACTGAAGACGCAACAAAGAGATTCAGCGCTTTGTATGTGGTTTTAAATAAAAATGTAATGTTTTGTTAATAGTGGCAGGTGGCGTATATATTACTCAGTTTGCATTGTGTCTTCCACATGTGAACTTTCCTTCAAAATAATTCTCTTTTAGAGGTATGTAATTGCCCTCCGTTTTGCAATGAGAAAAAAAAAAAAGGCCCAGGTTGGTTAACAAATTTGGGAGCTTCATGACCCCAGGTCTTCCGGCTCGATGCTTTTTGTATTCTTTGTGCTTGGCAAGCTCAAAGTCTGACTCTCTCTCCCGATGCACTTCTTTAGCTCAGATCCTTGTTTTGTGGATGTAGAATCTCTTGACATTGCTTTGCCATTCACTTCTAACCATCTGAAACTGCTGGATCACCTTGGGTTCCTTTAGACCAAAAAAAGAAAATGAAACAACCCATTTGAGATATTTAACTCTTTCTAAATGTCAGAATTTTATTGTTTTAGGCACAGGTCATTGCACAACTTGCAGACCAAAGATAAACAGTCACGATGTGTTCTGCAGGAAAGGTTATGGTATTGCATACAAAGCTGAATAAAAGAAAATTTCTGCATATACAAATAAACAGCCTCTCAGAATTTGTTTTTCAGAGAAGATACTGCAAAGAGAAACATGATTAAGTTACCTCCACGTCTGTGTCAGAGAAAGAATAACATTGAAAAATTTTAATAAGTGCTGGTTAATAGTGCCACCAAGAAATTATTATAATAGCATGGCTCTAAATAAACCCTTTAATCCAGTTTGTAGGCATTGGAAATACTATTTTACTGGGAGAAAGGAGGAATATAATGCATATCTTAAGAGCAGAATCCCCCCCAAAATTTTATGTGTGTTATTAACAATTTCTAACTAATACTGCCTGCAACAAAGCCATAGCCTATTGTCCCATTTCTCTTGTGTAAAAAATGTGACATGCTGGTCAAATCACTGAAAAGATGGAGATAAAAATGAAGGAATTTGTTTTAAATCGTAACAAAAATCATAACACAACTTTAGAGAGAGAGAGAGAGAGAAGGAGGGAGAGAGAGTGTGCACGAGAGCGCACAAGAGATTGAGAGGTTGATTGGTTTAGAAAGACGGTTAAAGATTATTTGCCAAATTGCTGTCCTTGCAGTTACTTGGCACTTATTTATAGTATTTGTATGTCTCCTCTAATGAGTCATTATCCTATAAATAAAGATAGTTAGCCCTGCTTTAGCGCATTGGTTCTGAGCTATTCCCTGTTACGTTAGCTGTAGGATATAGTAGGATAATAATTTGATACGTTAGCTGTTAGCTGGTGTTTTTTTTTTTTTTCTCAGTAAATACTTCTTTAAATCTATTGACCTGCCAGGTAAGCCGAAGCATCCACTGATTTCTGATGTGGCTGTTTGGCACATCTCAAGTTGACACAAAAGTTAAATCTTGGCTTTGGAGTTTTAAAGCAGACTTTTGAAATGCATCGCAGAGACAGAAGTTTTGAGAGCAAAAGCCTTTCAGGTTCAGGAACCTGACCTTTGGAACTTCTAAGTCCAGAAGGCTCAGGGCATGAATTTTCAATCACAAGCAATTAGAGGCAGAAAAATACCCGATTGGGCAGAGCCGGTTTTTCCTGCGCTCTCAGACTAGACAATGAGCTCATAAGAGACAGAGGAGATGTCTGGTCTCAACATGGTGGCATAAAGTCACCTGAAGAAATAGAAATAGAAACTCCACCTTCAGTGAAATGAGGTTGATGAAACCTCAACTGTGAACTAGATGGGAGGGAAGACCTAAGACATAGAGGCTGAGCAGGACGCATGTGGAAGGAAGTGGGTTATCTTAAGAAATACAGCTATCAGGAAAAGTCTAGAGAGGACAATTCTTAAAGCTGAGGAAGCAGACTGATGTGAAAAACATAAATTCCTTGGCAGTAGAATTAGGAAACAGAAATACAAGTTGACACATGAAGTTGCCCTGCCTTCAGTTTCAATCTGAGGAATTTAGGGGGAGTCTAAGCAAAGAATCACACGGAACAGCCATATTTGCAGGCGGCAGTTTGTCACTGAGGTAGTGGAAGAAAAGAGAGAATTTACAGTATGGACAGCCACATAGCTGTTTATTTTCATTGCTTAGAAAGATGTAAAGACTAAACAAACTCACGTACAAAAACTGGAGCCAAAGAAAAATTCCTGCTCACCTGAAACCCACCCTTGACCTCTTCTTTGTAGCTGGCTCAGGAAAATTTATCTCCTTCAAAGATGAGAAATTCAGAGGAACTAGCGCAAAAAAAAGCACAGGCAAAAGAAGCAAAAATAGACGTGTGGGATTACATCAAAATAAAAAGCCTCTGTACGACAAAGGAAACAACTGACAGAGTGAAGAGGCAACCTACAGATTGGAAGAAAATATTTGCAAGCCATATGTCTGATAAGGGGCTAATATCCAAAATATATAACAGACTCAAATGAACTCTATAGAAAGAAAAAAATAATTCAAGTAAAAATATGGGCAATGGGCAATGGACCTGGATAGACATTTTTCAAAAGAAGACATACAAATGGCCTACAGATCTATAAAAAAATGGGCCAGGCATGGTGGCTCACACCTATAATACTAGCACTCTGGGAGGCTGAGGCAGGAGGATCACTTGAACCAGATTGCAATGAGCTATGATGATGCCACTGCACTCGAGGGATTGTAGAGTCCCTATAGTCCAGGCAACAGAGCAAGACCCTGTCTCAAAAAAAAAAAAAAAAAAAAAAAAAAAAAAGCTGGGCATCATTAATTATTAGGCAAATGCAAATTAAAACCACAATGGGATATCATCTCACACCTGTCAGTATGACTATTGTCAAAAAGATGAAACATAACAAGTGCCGGCGAGGGTGTGGAGAACATGGAACCCTCACACACTCTTGGTGAGAATGCAGATTGTTACAACCACTATGGACAACAGTATGGAGGTTCCTCAAAAAACTAAAAATGGAACTACCATCTGATCTACCAATCCCACTTCTGGATATTTACCTAAAAGTTCTGAAATCAGTATGTTGAAGAGATGTCCGTGCTTCCCAAATTCACTGCAGCGCTGTTCACAATAGCTAAGTTACAGAATCCACCTGAGTGTCCGTCAGCAGATGTGTGGATAACGAAAGTGTGGAATGTAGACGCAACGGCATACTCTTCAGCCTTAAAAAATGAAAGAAACTTTGTCATTTGTGACAACATGGATGAACTTAGAGGTCATTAAGTGAAATAAGCCAGGCACAGGGTGACAAGTGACACATGATCTCATTTGCATGTGGAATCTAACACACTCGAACTCTGAACTCGTAGAAGCAGAGAGGAGAGCGGTGGTCACCAGACGATGATCAGAGAGTACAAAGCCTCAATCAGGCAGGAGGGATGCTTTTCATTCTAAATTTTCTTTGAGATACGTTGCACAGCGTGATAAATATGGTAAATAATAATGCATCGTACATTCCAAAATTGCTGAGAGTAAATTTTAAAAGTTCTCACCGCAAAATGGTAGATATATGAATTAGCTTGATCTAATTATTATTGTATTCATAAATCCTAGCATCATTTTTTACCCCATAAATATATAAAACTATAATTTGCCAGTTGACAATTAAGAAGAATAAATTTGAAACAAAGTTCCTATCAGGAAACAAAAACCAGGAGGGCGAGGGCAGGAGGAACCAATGGCAGTTGAAGACTGCAGAGGAAACTCGAGGCCGAGGGGAGGGAGGGACTTGCTGGAGACCCAGAGAAAGCCCGGCCTGTCCCCTTCCCGCAGAGTTCTGGCAGGGGGCTGGGGGATGGGAACAGAAACCCAGGACTCCAAGTCAGAGCTTCCAGCCTGAGGCTGGTGACTGAGCGACTCCTCGTAGAGTCCCCTTGCTCAGGGTGACGTGGGTGTGGCACCGTAGACACAGCTGCCTGCCAGGTGGGCTCGGAAGAGCAGGCTCGCTCACCCCGCGGAGACTCCCGGGGGCGGCCTGGTGCTGCTCCTCCCCCCTAGGGGGGCACAGAAGTAGCTGAGTAAAATCTGACCCAGACGGTCTCGCGTGCCACCATCTGTGGGTAAGGATGGTGACAGAGGCCAGGGGCACAGTGATGTCTCAAGCAGTCTAGGCAAACGGACGATAAGCACCGTGTCAGTCAGGGCTGTCCAGAGAAACAGAACCAATAGGATATGTATACACACACGCGCGCGTGGGCTGTATTATACATGTATGTATATAATATCTGCATATGTGTATATATAGGCTGTATATTTGTGTGTATATAGAGAGAGACAGAGACAGAGGGGGGGAACTGGTTTGCACGATGATGGGAGCTGACAGGTCTAACCCCTGAAGGCTGGGGACATCCGGACTTCCTGGGGACATCCGGACTGATTGTTTGACCAAACGGTATTTATCGTGTTCGAGGAGCTGGGCATTTAACAGCAAACTAAACAAGCACATCTTTTCCTGCTTGGACGAGCACACTGGAAAGGTGACATTTAAGCCAAAACCTGAAAAATACAAAGAGCCAGGCATGTACAAACCTGGGAGAAAGTTCCAGCAAATGAAAGAGTGAGTGCAAAGGGCCCTGTGCGCACACACACCCACATGCCCACGTACATGTGATGTGTTAAAGAAAGTAGACAGGAGGCCAGCGAGGCTGGAGCTGCGTGAGCGAGGAGCGCAGCAGCAGGTGAGGTCTGGAGGTGAGGGGGGCGGAGAGCAGATCTAGTAATGACTTTGACTTTGACCTTGATTACGATGGGAAGCTCCTGGGAGATTTTCAGCAGACCAGTGGCAAGAACTGTCGGACAGTTTCAAAGGACCCCTCTGGCTGCCGTGGGTGGGGGGGAGTGCAGAGAGAAGCCGGGCTGCCTCAGGCTCGGTTGCGAACTGGTAGCTGACTATTCATTTGTGATGTCATTTGGATGGCAGACAAACCTTAGAAAAACATCACCACAGAGTCTTCGTGGGAGGAGGAATCAGCCGCTCGAGCATACTATCATATAATTTCTTTTTCAGCCAGTGAGGAGCTTAATTGCACAGTAGCAGCTGAAAACCATTGTTAACCAAATAACAAAACAATTTCAATTAAGGGAGCAAGATCCAGCCAACAGAAGTGTCAGGTTCTCACGGGGAGTTTCCCTGGAAGCCAGACTTGCTCTGCTTTTCTCCGCAGTCCCCCTGCGTCGCCTGAGAAACGGGAGTTTGCGTTTCCTTCCCTCTCCTGGAAATGCAAGGACTCCGAGCTGGGGACCTGGAGACCGGGGCTCTGGGCGCGGCTCCGTCACAACCTTGTTGGGACACTTTGGGGCACGTCACACGGCAGCGCGGCCCCGCTCGCCAGGTGCGCACGGCGCACGTGGCGTTCCCTGTCCGCCGTGTTTCACCTGCGTGTTCCAGGGCCTCCCGCGACTGACACGCAAGTGTCACAGCTGAGAAAGCAGCGCTCGCTGCGAGGGCGTCGCCACCGGCTGTGCCCGAACGGCGAAGGGGTGACCCAGGCAGTGGAGACAGGGTGTGACACATTGCCAACCGGAAGAGCAGAGTGATAGCTGTCGTCACACACTTCGCGTCATACAGACGCGCACACGTCGTCCCCAGAAACACCCCACGAGCGCCCGTACATCGTCGAACAGAAAGCACGATAGGTACAGGCTTGGGGTGCTCGGTGCCGTGGGCGCAGCTGCGTGGGTGGAGGGAGCAGTGGGGACTGAGCTGGACAAGTGTCCCCACCCTCCCGCGGGTGGGCGGACAGCGCTGGCTGGCGCGGCGAGAGAAGGGCTCTCTGGAAGAGCTGCGTGGGCTGAGGCCCAAAGAGTGAGAAGGAAGTCGTATTTGAGTTTGAGGGGCGGTGGGGGGCTCGTGGCAGAGGGGCCGCATCTGCAGGACTCACCCTCGAGGCTGTGTGGTGGGAGCAAGTGTTCGAGGCAGTGAGCCGTGAGCTGAGAGTGGCAGGTGCAGCCGCTGCTCGGCCTTGTCCCCTCGGCCCGTCTCTGAGTCACCTGTAGGGAAGGTGGACAGTCCCCCCAACAGTCTGCAGACCTTCCACCCCAACCGCCTGCATCCACCTGCCTCTCTGCCTGTGGGGAGTCCTGCTCCACTGTGCACGGGGCCATCAAAAACGCAGGGGATGGCCGGGCGCGGTGGCTCACGCCTGTCATCCTAGCACTCTGGGAGGCCGAGGCGGGAGGATCGCTTGAGCTCAGGAGTTCGAGACCAGCCTGAGCAAGAGCGAGACTCCATCTCTACTATAAATAGAAAGAAATTAGCCAAACAACTAAAAATAGAAAAAATTAGCTGGGCATGGTGGCGCATGCCTGTAGTCCCAGCTACTCAGGAGGCTGAGGCAGGAGGATCGCTTGAGCCCAGGAGTTTGAGGTTGCTGTGAGCTAGGCTGACGCCACGGTACTCTAGCCCGGGCAACAGAGTGAGACTCTGTCTCAAAAAAACCAAAAAACTCAGGGGAGTCCCTGTTCCTGGGACCAGCCCATGGCCAGTGGGGAGCAGTCCCAGGACAAATGCTCTCCCCTTCCCGGGGACACAGCTCTGAGGTGTCCCCTGCGCTTCCTCAGCGGGTCCCCGCAGGACTGCCCAGAGTGTGACGCCCCTTTCCCACCCCCGTGTTAGTTCCTAGGGCCGATGCAGCGAAGCACCAGAGACTGGTTGGCTTCACGACAGGAATGTCACAGCCCTGGAGGCTGACGTCGGAGGTCGCGGTGTTGGCAGGGTTGGTTTATTCTGAGGCTTCGTGGCTGACAGGTGGCTGCCTCCCCCGTGTCCCGTGGCCCTGCCTCTGTTCTCATCTGCGCCCCAGTCTTCTCTTGTAAGCACACCAGTCATACCGTTGGACACTTAACTCATTTTACTTTAACTTTCTCTTCAAAGGTCTCATTTCCAAATGCAGTCACGTCCTCAGTCCTGAGGGCTGGGGCTGCCACATATGGATTTTGGGGGAGACGATTTGGCCCATAATTGGCACACTCTCCCTTCCCAGCCTCCCGCTGCCTTCTTAGATCCCCCCAAATAAATTACCCGTATGTCTTTGTCTTGGATCACCTTTGGGGAAAACCAAAGTACGACAACAGGAAGTGGTTTTAAAAAAAAAAACAAAGCACTGTGTGCAAGCGTAGAATGCAAAAACATCCAAATTCACTTTAGAAAAATAGCAAATAAAAAGCAAAGCATTGTGTGGCCGCACAGAACACGCCTGCAATCCCAGTCTCGCCTGTTGCCATGTCTGGGCCAGATACTTTTTAGGTCCAGCTGTTACTTTCTGTGATATGCATGTGTGCGTGTGTGTGTGTGTGTGTGCGTGCATGCATGTGTGCGTGCTTGTGTGCGTGCGTGTGTGCGTGCTTGTGTGCGTGTGTGTGCATGTGCATGTGCTTGTGTGTGCGTGTGTGTGTGCGTGCATGCATGTGTGCGTGCGTGTGTGTGCACGTGTGTGTGCTTGTGTGTGCGTGTGTGCATGTGTGCACGTGTGTGTGCTTGTGTGTGCGTGTGTGCATGTGTGCTCGTGTGCGTGTGTGTGCATGTGCGTGTGCTTGTGTGTGCGTGTGCGTGTGTGTGCTTGTGTGTGTGCTTGTGTGTGTGTGTGCGTGCATGTGTGCGTTTGTGTGCGTGCGTGTGTGCTTGTGTGTGTGCGCGTGCGTGCATGTGTCTGTGTGTGTGCGTGTGTGTGTGTGCATGCGTGTGGCATCTGTGTGTGGAAGGAGGCACCCCCCCTGAAATGTAGGAAACATGCACGATTTAAAATAAAAGGGGGGATTGTGATATAATCACACATCCTGAGGCTTTAAGGAGGCTCTTACATCTTCGTTTGAGAACGCGACCCAGCCTTTCGGTAACACAGGGGCTGAGTTATTTCCAGGGAGATTGGAGCTTGTGTCATGGGGGGGGCCGGGTCCGGGGTGGGGCGGGTGTCTTATGCTATAGGACAGGGCGGTGAGTGACCCCTCCTCACTCAGCACATCCTTTCGGGATGTGGTGCCAGCTGTTCCCACTAGAGGGTACCGTGGCTACAGAAACAGGTGTAGCGGCACCTGCCCGCTTCAGCGCTGTTGAATCCAGAAGCTTGCTGCAGCCGGGGTGCATTTCCGGTTGAGGTCACAGACACCCTTTCCGTGCTTCAGTGTCAGTTTCACCAGTCCTGCCCATGTCTAGGATGCTGGCGCCGGTGGCTGGATTCGTAGCTGACTAACACCGGGAGTGTGATTTTGAGACAATAAGCAGATTGTGTTGATCTGCTCAGCAGATCAGAGCAGTCTCTACCCCACTGGCTACAACACAACCAGGTGGGAAGGGGCTGGACCTTAAGGCTGAAGATCAGAGTTCGAATTTTGTCTCTGGCCCATTCTGGCGCTTTGAGTATTAGCAAATCGTTTAAACCAGTTTCCTAATCTATGGGGAGGGGGGAGGGGGGAACCTGCAGCCCTCTAATTTCAAGATAAATAAGCTATTTCTTTAGCAACTCCTGACATAGAGTCTGTGGCGCCTATAAGACCTGCCTGTTCTCTTCTGTGTATGATTTCAGGTTTTCTAAATCTCTCGGGCATTGTGAATTGTATTTCTGATGCCCCTCCGGACATATGCAGTGTTAAAAATATTTGGAATTTCAAAAGAACAGGTAAGCCAAGGTGTGGTCCCTGTTAGAGGAAGCCGTAAGCACTTTCCGGGTCTCCCGTTACATCCCATCTCAAGATGGGTATAGTCTGGTTATTTTGCAAGCCAGAAGACACTTGCTTTGCATTTGCTTCAAATCTATGCACTTTAAAAAATACCATGACATTTTGCTTCTGAGACAAAAGTCGAATGCCAAAAAGAAAAAAAAAATCACCTCTACAAATGTGAGTATTAAAAACTTAATTTATAAATGCAAACAGGATCAGCTGCCAAGATGGCAACACAGTTACCTCGTTTGCAGACTTGGAGATCATGGGTAATGCTGCTCATGCCTGCTCTACACCTGTGTTTGTGCCTTATCAGAGATGGAGAGAGCCGTTCCAGAAAGAAGCCTTCATTGGCATTCTTTCCTGTCTGAGTGCTTAATGCAGCTGGTGGGCTTTGAGGTTACAGCTCTGGAATTTATTAAGAGTGAAAACAAAAAGCAAGATGGTGTATGATGCATCCATCGTTCTGCATGTTCGACATGCCAGCATCATTTGGAAATTGTCCCTAGCTCAGTCTGTGACGTCCGATGGGAACTGTCAGTCTAGGTGGCCACTCCACACCATGCTCTCGTGGAGGTGTCTGGTCCGGATTGTTCCAGCCACAGTCACCCCTTTCCCTAGGAGCAGCACATAAACAGATGCTTCCCAAGAGGGAGGGCTTGGTCCCAGAACAGTGCTCCACACCTGCACTTTCCAACAGCACCTTCCCTTTTCACTTAAGCTACTTTGAATTAAGTTTCAGTCTTAGCTATTCTTTTAATTCCCATCACATTGACCAACCAAACCCTCCCAGGGAGGGGGGAGGACAGGCAGAGCCATTGGAGCATATGCAAGTTGAGAAGACAACCAGATAAGCAGAGACATTTTCCCCAGAGGTTCTGGGGTAAGCGTAGACTTCCAAATGTGGCCCCTCGCTGCACCTGCCAGCCACTCTGAGCCAGTCCCTGGAGTGGACACTTTGGCTCTACTTAAATGCGTCTAATCTACCTTCCTCTTCCTGCTGATAGTAACATATGGCTTGTAGCCCTTAATTTGAGTTGGTAGGACACAGATCTTGTTGATTTCCTGAAATGATAGTAACTAACCAACCATAACAGAGGGATAAACAAGGGTTTGGGGCTCTAGGATGTCGAGGTGATTGAGCAATAATTCCATAGCTCCTTGTCCTCGGCCATCCCATAAGGTACATCCTCCTGCCCCCCCGCGGGCATTCCCTCCCCAGCCATCAGTCTTCTCAGTCTTACTGGTCAGCTGTCTGGGGAAGCTGGGATTAGAGCCATCCTCTCAGCTGACCACCCCGAGAGAGCCTCAAATGTGAGACGACACTGCCACCTTCTCAGATTCTGCTGCCTGCAAAACAGAAGGCCCCAATCCGCCAAGATCTCTGCTGCGCTCACAGTGGGACATCCGTGCACACAGGCACGCAGACCACCAGCCAGCTCGGGCCCCGGCCTCAGATCTCCCCAAGGTCTCTAAATCTTTGACACTGTTTGCAGACTCACGCTGTCTGCTCGTAGTTTCAACTCACACCAAGCACTTGCTCTTGCCCAGATGCTGTGTCCTGTGGCCGGTTCTCCCGGCTGCACGCCAGCCTCCTCCTGGAGCTCAGCCCATTTGCCTCAAGTTCATCCCGAGCCCCTCAAGTTCATACACATCTGGTTGGCACCGCGTACAGACACATCGTGGCTGAAAGCCAGAGGCTCCGGGGAGGGGGCGGGGGGGTGGGGTCCTTGTATCAGAGAAACCGAAAATGTGTTAAATGCATTAAGTTAGTTAAACACCTCAAATGTCTGCTTTTAAAACTCTTTTGACCATCATGAGTCTCACCCACGTCACCCTCTTCCTTCTCCAGTCCTCCCGCCCTCCCTTCTCTTACTAACTCCCGTGGCGTCCCGTTTCTCTTCTCCGCAGAGCTGTGTGGTCCTCTCCAACCCTTTTCATCAAGACCTCGCCTTCGCCAGTCTCAGCAGTCCGAGGTCGGCTTCCCTCCCAACCCCAGTTCTCATACCGGCTGTTTCGATGGTGATTTCTGCTACCCCGCCAGCACAGACTGTACTTAATGTACGTTCGTTCTCTCTCTTTCTCCTCTCTCTCTCTGTGCGCGCTGTCTCTCTGTGTGTGCACTGTCTCTCTGTGTGTGCACTGTCTCTCTCTGTGCGCGCTGTCTCTCTGTGTGCGCACTGTCCCTGTGACGCTGGAGGAACCACAGGAGGAGGCGGTGCTGCCAGAGCCCAGGAGCCAGGGCTGGCCAGCATGAACTGGAACCACCTGACAAACAGAGAGGGAGACAAACACCTGGGCTTCTCCCACCAAAGCCTCCTTGCTCGCTGAACCTCACTGGACGCCCCCCGGCCTGGAAGCTTGGGGACTGTGGTTTGTGAGAGTCAGCCCCTTGGAGTCAGAGCAGAGCAAGAGAAGGGCAAGGAGTGGCATTAGAGGACAAACAGGCAGAGACAGGCAGCGCAGGGAAGGCGATTTCCCTTTCTTTATTTGTAGCCCCGGTTTCTGCCTCTGGGTCAGGCTTTTTTTATTTTTTTGAGACAGAGTCTCACTCTATCTCCCGGGCTAGAATGCCGTGGCGTCAGCCTAGCTCACAGCAACCTCAGACTCCTGGGCTCAAGCAATCCTCCTGCCTCAGCCTCCCGAGTAGCTGGGACTACAGGCATGTGCCACCATGCCCAGCTAATTTTTTCTATATATTTTTAGTTGGCCGATTAATTTCTTTCTATTTTTAGTAGAAACGGGGTCTCGCTCTTGCTCAGGCTGGTTTCCAACTCCTGACCTTGAGCGATCCTCCCACCACCTCAGCCTCCCAGAGTGCTGGGATGACAGGCGTGAGCCACCGCGCCCGGCCAAAGCTTGAAAACTTTATGCTAAATGAAATAAGCCAGTCACAAAAGAACAAATATTGTGCTATTCTACTTATATAAGGTATATTAAATAGTCAGATTTATGGAGACAGAAAGTGGAATGGAGGTCGACAAGGCTTGGGGAGACTGGGGAAAGGGCAGTTAGGGTTTACTGAGTGCAGAGTTGCAGTTTGGGAACGTGAAAAAGTTCCGAGATGGATGGTGGTGAAGGTTGCAAAGCAATGTGAAAGCACTTAATGCCAGTGAACTGCACACTTAGAAATGGTTAAAATGGTAAATTCTATGTTTTGCGTATTTATCACAATAAAAATAGCTACTGACTAACGATAAACTACTCCAAGACAACTCATCAGCCAGACAAGATTCTATGTATTTCCAAACTAGAAACAACAGCTCAGATTAGAATCATTTGTAAAATTCCAGTAAATGTAGCTGTAAGACACGTGATATAACAAACTTTAAATGTTGTCTTCCCAGTGCACAGACAAGTTATGCCTCCAAGTCTCACCATAGAACTTTCTCAGATGCTATGGGAGGAGATTCTCCCACAGACGATCGATCAGCCTGAGCAGTTAACTCCTGTGCCCGTACTGAAGTGAGAAACAATGTATATCCGATCATAATGTCTAGGCCAAGAAAGTCTCGTAGGTGCTGGGAATAGAGAAGTTTGTAATTAAGCCCAGTCCTTGCTCTTGGGGCATTTCAGAAATTGTGGAGAAAAACATGCATAAAAATACTTTTTTGAGCGGGAGCTACAAGCGGTGGCCGATGAGTTGCAAAATCCTAGAACCCACTTTGTCTTCTCCCCTCATTTCTCTCTCTCTTTATAGCCAGTTATCAATACTTAGAAATGTTTGTTGGTTTATTTTAACCCCTGCCTCCTTCCACAGAGGTTTAGGTGTTTTCTGGCAAGGGCTTGATAATGAAAGTAGAAAATCAAGATCAGAAAGGAGAGAGGCTAAAAGGCTTGGGGACAGAGTATACTCCCATCCCAAAGCCATTTTCACGTGTATCCCCCCCAAATTTCACTCAGTTTCTTTTCAAAGGCAACAGTGAGAAAGCTTCCTTGAGTTCTAGCAAAACTGATTTTCCAGGGGGTTGAAATTATTCAGAACCGTTGCTTTTGACCCTTGTCTGTGGATACAGCATTGTAGATGGAACTTAGAGCTATTATTATGTGTAAATAAATTTCATTTGTAGTACATTGTCAAATAAAATAATCTACCTTTGAGATATGCTAGATGGCTTGGCCGCTGACAGAGTTTTAGGTGGACAAAGAAAAGCTATTTTTGGACTTGTTGATGTATTTGGCCAAGGTGCGTCCTGTTATGCAATAATTGATCTGGATCTATATTACTGATGCAAGATCCACAAACAGCAAACATACACAGACAGATACACACATGCCCCACTTCAGTGACTGATTCTTCTTCATGTGTACACACGGTTAAGTCATGGATATGTCTCAATACAGGTGTTCACTTGGTTTTACCACGATCTTGAAAATGGAAGCTTTTTTTTTTTTT
>VBSM01000316.1:1149268-1162769 GCA_008086735.1 Cheirogaleus medius
AAAAAAAAAAAAAAAAAAAAATACCTGCGTTGCAGGGTTCTTATTGTGATTAATAAGACAATGTAAGAAAGAGCATTTGGGACTTAGCAGTACCTATTTTATAAATAATTGTTTTTAGTATTCTTTATATCATTAGTCATACTATTAACACAAACATTACCTTTATTGGTTGCTCAAGTGTCACTTTTCTTGAAAGCATTTTCTGACATCGCACGACAAGGTTGCCTGTCCCTGTTTGTGCTCGCGCTGTGGCTCGAAGCCCGTCTGGTCTCTGTTGCAGCCTCACCACACTATGTTGCACTTGTCGGCTCCTTTGTCTCTTTCCCTGGCGGGGCAGAGAGCGCAGTGGGTGAGAAGACTTGATCTGGTTCCCTCCACTCGTGTAGATGAGCAAGTGAGTGAATGAATTTCCCAGGTTCCACTGGCTTTTCCACAGCATCATGCGAAATACCGTCTTTCCCCAAAAATAAGCCCTACCCATAAAATAAGCCCTAGCAGGGTTTCTAAGCATTAGCACAATAGAAACCCTACCCCGAAAATAAGACCTAGTGACGGGCGTGGCTACGCAGCGCATCTGCACAACCCATGCGTGTCGTCGCGGAGCGGTCAAGAACACGAGCAGCCCTTCTCATCTGCCCCATGAGAGCTCTATGGCTCGACAGGAGAGATTCGGGCCGATGGTTCTAAAGGAAATAGAGTCGCAAGACATTCAGGATGGAATTCGGGGTTTGGAGAGTGATGATGATGTTCCAGAAGAAGACGACTTTACTGTATTTGAATAAATGTAGATGGTTGTACCGTCCTTAAAAGAAATAACACATCACCTGAAAATAAGCCCTAGGGTGTCTTCTTGAGGAAAAATAAATATAAGACCCTGTCTTGTTTTTGGGGAAACACGGTAGCTGCAATTACTAGTTCAGAAATGATCTCAAAGCCAATGAGATGTCAGTTTAGTTATTTGTTTAAACCAGGGAACCGGGTTTGCAGCGGTGACAGAAGTCACTGCAGAGGGGCGGCAGAGGGACCTGGCGGCACCTTCACCCATGGCCGCCAGCGTTCCCTCCTTCGGTCCCTTCCCCTCCCGCAGCCGGACAGTGATCATCAGTGAGACATCTCATAGTGCCAACCCTCTGCTTTGAGCACTTCAAAGATTCCTTAACGTGTTTACAATAAAGGCGGGATGCCACTCCCCAGCCAGCGCTCGTCGTAAGGGTCTCAGCTCTCAGCTCTCGCCGTCCTCCACCCTTCTCGACACTCCATCGGCACCGAGCTTCTTCCGGTTCCCCAAACCACCTGGCTTCTGCACGCAGCCTTCCCTCCGCGGGATGCTGCCTGCCCACTTGTCCCCCCGCTGCCTCTGGCTCCCCTCTGCTCTCAGCCTAAACACCACTTCCTCCGGAAGGTCTTCCCTGATATGCAGTGAGGCTGGGTTTGTTTGGATGCTCTCCCCCGGCCCTGCTGGCTGCCCCCTGGACTTCCCGGTCGTGGTGTGCGTGGCACTTTATGATGGCTAATTGCCGAATAGCCGTTCTCTCGGCTAAGCCGCGAGCTTCTGAGGACCGGGCCGGAGCGTGCCTGGTCCATCGTTGGGTCTGCTCAGCGCACGGCAAGGAATGGATGTTGGCTGGATGGAGGAACCCCGGGGGTCGGGAGGCAGTTACTGGGCAACTGGGAGGCAGTTGCTTAAAGTAACCTTTAAGCTTACCGGCTATCCAGAACATTTCTTTTGGGATAAAAGAAAGTGCATTCCTGAACCCAGGTGCCCAGGATTGTTTTCCTCTCCTCCCTCCCATCAGGACCTCGTCTAGTCTCCTAGGGAACAGGGCCAAGCTTTCTGCTCAAGGTGCCAAACCAGCGCGAGAGGCTTTGGCACAGTGTGTGTGTCGTGTGAGTTTGAGGGCGGTGCCACTTTCCAGCTTCCCCGGGGTCTGACGATGTCCCCTGCATCACATCCATAGGTTTTCTTTTCTTTCTTTCTTTTTTCTTAGTTTACTCATTTATTTTATTATTTTATTTATTTATTTATTTTTGAGAATTTTTAAAAAATTTTTTTCCAGCATATTATGAGGGTACAAATGTTAAGGTTAGGTATATTTCCCTTGCCCCACTCCCCCCTCAAGTCAGAGCTTCAAGCGTGTCCATAGATTTTCATTCACCTTTCTTCTATTTGAGTTTTCAATGCCCCTTTCTGTTTCCACACTCACCTCTATCACCGGATGGGCAGGGCAAATGAGGTTAGCTAAACAATCTTCTAATTTCTCTTCCTGGCCTGAGATGTGCGTGCGTGTGCGTGTGCGCGCGTGTGTGTGTGTGTGAGAGAGAGAGAGAGACAGACAGACAGACAGGGACAGAAGGATATCCAGGCATAACAAAGGTTTCCTTCATTTCTCACATACCTATGGTTTTATCCCTGCTGCCTCATTGCACAGACAGTTGTCGGATTCTACAGTGATATCTTCATGTGAGCCTTTAGAAATACGGAGACACTCTAAATGATAGACTGACACACTTTTTCTCTAAATTTTTATTTTAATGTCTGACATATCATTCGCTCCTGACCAGTTTCTTCATTCATTTGAGGCACCACATTTCCCCAGAAAATCAAGGCTCTTTCTTCTTTAGCCGATTCTCCCTCCAGATCATTCTACCTGTTGGTGCCAGAACAGTCTTCCTCATTCTCAGCCTGGCAGATGTTGTTTAACAGAGCCCAGAACTCCCAGCGCTCCCACATGCCTACAGGATGGCAGCCAGGTCCCTTACCCTGGCATTGAGGATCCTCTAGCCATGTGGTCCCAACCTCCCTCATTATTATTATTATTATTATTATTCTTGTGCCATGCACTGGTTGAGCGCCAGCTGTATGCAGGGCTGTGTGGCAGGGATTCTGTGACAAATGTGAACAGGTCCCAAGCAGCTCACGCATTTAAAAGGGGAGACAGAAACTGAACTGAATAAGTACGATCCAAAGAAGAAGGCAGTACTAGTTTTGACCGTGCGCGTCCGGGGTGGTGATCACAGAGCTCGGCGCTGGAGCAGCAAGTGCTCACTCAGGGCACCAGTTTCGTGCGCGAAAGCAGGCGAGACCAAGTTCTTCTCTCGGGGGCTGCGGTCGTGGGAGAGGTTGCAGTGCCTTCAAGCTGGAGAGCAGGACACAAAATATAATCGCTCGAAGGAGATGCGGGCAGTATGGAGCTCAGGCACCTGATCAGAGGCTGTCAGCGGAGATGGGATGTGGGAAGTCTCCCTGATGGAGAATCAACACAGACACCTAAGAGGAGAATGGGGTTAGAAATGCCAACATGAGCCGGACACAGTGCCTCCTGCCTGTAGTCCCAGCTACTTGGGAGGCTGAGGCAGGAGGATCACTTGAGGCTAGGAGTTTGAGACCAGCCTGGGCAACATAGTGAAACCCCATCTCCACAAAATTTTAAAAATTAGCTGGGTGTGGTAGCACTGTAGTACTGGCTATACAGAGGCTGAGGTGGGAGGATCATCACTTGAGCGCAGGAGTCTGAGCCTGCAGTGAGCTGCCATCGCATCCCTGCACTCCAGCCTGGGCAAGACCGTGTCTCTCTGAAAACACAAATGCTGCGATATTATTGTTGCCCAGTCTGCATAAAGGTGCTCCCAGCTCCCGATATCAGAAAAAAAATGAAGAGGTTTAAGAGCAGAGCTTTAGGCAACTGGACTTTGAGTGCCCAGCGAGCTCTCCCAAGGGAGACATCCAGGCATCGTGCGTATTGGGGGGAGTGTGAAAAAGTTTGTTAGAGTGACATTTAAGTGACAAATGGGAGTCTTTGGTGTTGACGGCATGGCTGAGCCACAGGGGGAAGTGAGGCTGCTCAGGGAGAGAAAGAGAACCACCCTCTTCTCATCTCTTGAACTCCTGGCTTAGGCCGGCGTTCTCTGCCACCAGGCGCAGACCCCGGCCTTGCTCACGCTGTCCACCCCAGCTGTGATGTCCTCTTCTTCATCTCACATCCGCGGAGTCCTCCAAACTGTTCTTTTGCATCAACTACATACTGGACACTTGGCTAGGTGCTGCAGGTCACAGAAATGGGTCCCGCAGCCTTCGGAGCGTTCTCTTTAAGATCTTGTCTGAGTCCCATCCACAGTGCCCTCCTCTGAATCTTTGCAGTGTATCCTGCTGCATGTCTAACATTAGCACAAGGAGACCTGGTATTTGTACCGTGTTTCCCCGAAAATAAGACAGGGTCTTATATTTATTTTTCCTCCAGAAGACACCCTAGGGCTTATTTTGAGGAGATGAGTTATTTTTTTAAGTACGGTATAACCATTCTACACTTATTCAAATATAGTTAAGTCGTCTTCTTCTGGAATATCATCCTAACTCTCCAAACCCCGAATTCCATCCTGAATTTCTTGTAACTCTATTTCCTTTAGAACCATCGGCCCCAATCTCTCCTGTTGAGCCACAGAGCTCTCATGGGGCAGATGACAAGGGCTGCTCGTGTTCTTGACCGCTCTGCGACGACATGCATGGGTTGTGCAGATGCGCTGCGTAGCCACGCCCATCACTAGGTCTTGTTTTCGGGGTGGGGCTTCTATTGCGCAAATGCTTAGACATCCTGCTAGGGCTTATTTTATGGGTAGGTCTGATTTTCGGGGAAACACGGTAGTTACTGTGTCAGGACTCTGCTGCGTCTCCCCATCTAGACAACGAGCACCTCGACAGTAGACACTGCCATTGTCTAGCTTGAATTCCCTGCAGGCCTGATGCCATGCTGTAGACACGGTACTTTTTCTAAGGCTCCGAGACTCTGCTTTTATTTGCTAGTATTTTCTATTCCCTGCCTTGATCTCCGTGGGCACCGATTTTTACATCCTAAGTTTCTAGTTCGATGATTCAAAAGTCTAGATATAAATACGACTTGCTATGACTCACAAATTATAGAGACAATTCTAATGGAGAGACACTTCCGTTCACCTTGTCATTCAGAGGAGCTAAAGTGTTTTCTGCATCCTAAATATAGGAAGATGCTATACACACTGAAGTGCTAATGAATATTTCAGTAATTAATCACCCAGCTCAGTCCATGGTGGGTAGTTTGGTGCAGTTGTTGGTGCTAAAATCATTTCTCTTCTGTTAACGATGATAACACTTTAAGAGAAATCTGTATTGTTCTAAATAGTTCTATGGATTTGGGACCATGGAGTCATAAACTTCAGAGCTTGCAGGGTAGCGTATACTTGTGTACCAGAGGTACCGTGTTTCCCCGAAAATAAAACCCACCCATAAAATAAGCCCTAGCAGGATTTCTAAGCATTTGTGCAATAGAAGCCCTACCCCGAAAATAAGACCTAGTGATGGACGTGGCTACACAGCGCATCTGCACAACCCATGCATTTCGTTGCAGAGCGGTCAAGAACACGAGCAGCCCTTCTCATCTGCCCCATGAGAGCTCTGTGGCTCGACAGGAGAGATTCGGGCCAATGGTTCTAAAGGAAATAGAATCACAAGAAATTTAGAATGGAATTCGTGGAATTCAAGGTTTGGAGACTTAGGATGATGTTCCAGGAGAAGACAACTTCACTATATTTGAACAAATGTAGAATGGTTATACCGTACTTAAAAAAAAATAACACATCCCCTGAAAATAAGCCCTAGGGTGTCTTCTGGAGGAAAAATAAATATAAGACCCTGTCTTATTTTCGGGGAAACACGGTACATGGTTTCTTCTCAAGGGCCGATTGTGAGTGACTGGTAGAGACTCCCGGGGACACTGTTTTGAGAAGGGTGGAGTCTGGGATCAGTGGGAAGTGTCACAGTAGAAAGTATCCGCTGCAGGTGCAGGTGACAGAGTGAAGCCACATGCTGCCTTCTTGGGCAACATCCTCAATCCACAGGTGAACAGAATGAGCCGTGGAAAAGGACATTTTTCAACAAGTGGACATTTATTGAGGTCAACTACACACCAGGCAGTTCACCATACAAGGTCAGCAGCCCCTTAACGTAGATGCTGCCGTATTGGGAAGAAGGAGCCCGACCTCAAAGGTCCTCAGCACAGTTCACATGGCAGGAAGTGCATTTTCATTTCTCTATGATTTCTCATGCACTAGAAAGAAGAAAAATGCACTTGTGCATTTACTTCCAGCTTCCCCACTCAGCAAACACATTGAATGTTGATTTCTTAACCTACCGATCTAAATGTAGTTACTTTTCATACCTTTTGATTTTCGCAAGCATTGCACGTCTCCTCGGGAGTAACTTCGCTCGCACATTCAGATATGAATGTCTCTGATCAAGACGGAAGTCCCAAACCCAGATGACTAATAGGGAGTCTTTTGAATCTCAGAATGAGCAGGGCTAATTCATGAATCCATTCACTGTTTCCCTCAATCTCAAAGCATCCAGTACACATTTAAGTCTTTGATATCTCACACATTCACGCCCCCAGACTGCTTTTAGTCTGGGTATTAAATAGTCTGATGCAGATGGTAAAACAATTCTGGCTTTTTTTTTTCTTATTTTGAGGCAGAGTCTCACTCTGTTGCCCCGGCTAGAGTGCCGTGGCGTCAGCCTAGCTCACAGCAACCTCAAACTCCTGGGCTCAAGCGATCCTCCTGCCTCAGCCTCCCGAGTAGCTGGGACTACAGGCATGTGCCACCACGCCCAGCTCATTTTTTTCTATACATTTTTAGTTGGCCAATTAATTTCTTTCTATTTTTTTAGTAGAGACGGGGTCTCGCTCTTGCTCAGGCTGGTTTCGAACTCCTGACCTTGAGGGATCCTCCTGACTCGGCCTCCCAGAATGCTAGGATTACAGGCATGAGCCACCGCGCCCGGCCCAATTCTGGCTTTAAATGTAACTTTCAGATGCTTTAACAGGCACGGCCCGGGTGTATAGCGATTTGATAAACGGAGCATCTGGAATGACTCACTATGTCCGTTAAGTTTAGGTGGCTCTGTTTAGCTGGATCAGCGCCAGCTCTACTTGAGCGGAGGGGATTTTGCAGGAGAGTCACAGCTAGGGTCACGCTCTGTCTGTCACCTGCCGCGTGATGTTTGGCAAGTCATACTTAACTTCTGTTTCTTTACCTGTAAGGATTGACTGTAACGTACCTCTTAGCGGCAGTATGAATATTAATTAAATACTATAATGAGGATCACATTCAATGGCTTCTCATCTATGGTTACCTGTCGTTGTGTAACGAATGACCTTCACAACTTTATAAATTAAAACACCAGCACGTTGTCATCTTCCGCGATCCTGTGAGTTGGCTGGACTTGGCTGGCACGGGTCTCCTGCTCCTTGTTGAGTGGACCGGGTTGCCCGGGGACTCGAATGGTCCCACACGGTCACGATGGCTCCCTCGCATGCCTGGCTGTCAGTCGATGCTGCTGCCAGCTGGAAGCCCCGGGGGGCTGTGAGCCAGGCCACCCCGATTCTTCGTGCGGCCTCTCCATGGGACACGGCAGCTGGGTTCTGAGAAGGGGTTTCCAGGGCTCAGAGAGGAAGGAAGCACAATGGTCAGGCCACTTGGGGCCTGGACCGAAAGTCCCACAAGGGGACGTCACCGTGTTCTCCCACCTGGCCAGCCCAGGTGCAAGGGGGTAGGCAGCTCCACTTCTTGGTGAGAGGCGTGATACGTACCACCAGGAGAGGAGAACGGCTGTGGCCACTCTTGGATACTGGCTGTCGCTTCATTACTTGTGGAGTGACAGCCATAATCCTCACCGTGCCTCGCTAGCATCCGTCCTTGTCTCCCGCCAACCCCCTGCCCTCCTCCTTTCCCTCTCTCTCCACGCTACCCATCTCGTCCTTCCTCCAATAGGCAAGTCTTCCTTCCACTTTAGAATCTCAGAACCTGCTGTTTCCTTTTTCTGAAATGTTCTGACCCTCGATTTTAGGCTACTCTCTAACTTCATTCAGGTTTCTACTCAAGCAACGGCTTCTCAGAGAGACTTCCCATGGCCGACTCATCAAAAAGTGCCATGCACGTCTGTCTCTTCCTTCGTATTCTTTTAGTTTTCTTCATATTCTTTTAGTTTCTTCAAAACCACTCGGGAATGAGAATGCATGAAATAATTGGAGACTTTGGTTTTCTTCTTTTATCAATACATGCCATTCTATTTCTTTTTTGCCTACTATCTGTCTCTCCCACTAGAATATAAGCTCTGGGGCAGGGACTTTGTCTCATTTACTAAATATTTCTGGTGTCTAGACCTTCGTCTTAACATAGTAGATTCTGTGTGTGTGTATACATACATATATATATGTACACACAGGAATAAAATGAATGAATTTGAAAAAGCTTTATAAATAGTTTGTAGTATTGTTTATACTATGGGATAAAGACATAGTTCACCCTCTACCTAGTTGATTAATTCTTATTGTTCAGGAAACATTTGCTGAACACATACTACAGGTAAGAATCTGTGTCAGTGACTTAAAGAGTGAACAGGGATTCATAGCACTTGACTTGTAAGTTGTTTGTTAGATCACATCACAAATGACAATGAGGTCTGGGTTATGTTTTCACTGAAGGTTTTGGCTGAACTGTACTCCACAGACTGGCCTTTTAAACCCTCATTTCAACCTTGTGATCACACACCAAAAACCACAACTTTGCAATCAAATGCCTGAGCATGGTTGTCACTATACACATAACCCTGCACTGGGGGAGATAAAACTGCCACTCATTGAACATCCACTATGCTCCATGCGTCTTCTGTCTGGTCTCTTGTCTCATCAGCACCTCAACCCCATGAAGTAGAACTATGGCGCCAGCTTACAGATCAGAAAACTGAGGTTCAGAGTGCCTTGATTCTCCCATTTCTCTGGTGCCTAGCACAGCACTTACCAAAGAGGAGCTCCGTAAATGTTTGTTAAATACTAAACAAAAACCAAATTAACTAAATTTGACATTTAAAAAGATCTTCTAGGCTGGGCGTGGTGGCTCACACCTGTAATCCTAGCACTCTGGGAGGCCGAGGTGGGAGGATCGTTTGAGCTCAGGAGGAGTTCGAGAACAGCCTGAGCAAGAGCGAGACCCCGTCTCTACTAAAAATAGAAAGAAATTAGCTGGACAACTAAAAAAAAAAAAAAAATATATATATATATATATATAAATTAGCCGGACATGGTGGCGCATGCCTGTAGTCCCAGCTACTCGGGAGGCTGAGGCAGGAGGATCACTTGAGCCCAGGAGTTTGAGGTTACTGTGAGCTAGGCTGACACCACGGCACTCTAGCCCGGGCAACAGAGTGAGACTCTGTCTCATAATAAATAAATAAATGAAATAAATAAATATAAATATAAAATAAAATAATATAAAAATGTCTCCTAGAAGATAACAGACCTGAATTTGAACCCAGGTTGACGGGCTCCTGAGCCCAAATTATTTCCACCGGTCCAGATTCAGCCATGGTGGCCTTAGTAGCATCAATGTCAAGTCCAAAAACTGGAGAAGAGCAATCTTGGGGGCGAGATTTATAGATCCATGTTGAAAGCGGGATTGAGGCAAGAAATAAGATGATTATTCTAACTGACAACATTTTATATTAAATGCTACAGTTGGTTCGATGTGGAACATCTGTTTAACATCACGTGTAAAATAAAAACTTTTCTTCTGACATTTTTGGCTCTTGAGTCTCCTGGAAAATGCTGGGTGATCTACATCCTTTGAATATTAATGAAGCAAATTAGCTCCAAAAATGCCCTACTGTGTCTCAACCCCAGGAACCAACATGACTCATTAGACTCCTGTTGATTAGAAATGTTAAAGCGGATTTTCTTTCTTTTCATTTTAATTAAGAAAATTTGACAGGCTTCCTTGATTCCCAGTTGGTCAAGACTCCCAACGTACAGAATAAAAAGAAAATGGTACCCTCTTCTGCAAAAGCGTAGCTGGGCTGTTTGCATTTTATTATTTCTTGAAGGATCTTATGAAGCCATCAGGAAGTTTTAAGACAAATGGGATCCAGAGGTTTTGCTCTAGGTATAAAAGAGATAGAGAGAGGGAGAGGGAGAGGGAGGGAGGGGAAGAGAGAGAGAGAGAGAGAGAGAGAGAGAGAGAGAGAGAGAGAGAAAGAAAGAAAGAAAGAAAGAAAGAAAGAAAGAAAGAAAGAAAGAAAGAGAGAGAGAAGAGAGAGAAAGATACTTCCTACATGATCGCAAATGGAGATTGCAAATTGGGTCAAGTTAGTTTGCTGAGTGTCTCAATACTACGTAAGCAGTAAGCACTGTCTTGATTCTCTACCTCTCAGCTGAGCCATACCAAAAGACTGCAGTGACTCAACGGAACCTAGTTTTTCCATCTAGATGGATTGATGCACAGTCATAGAGACCCTGTGAGAGATCATAGCTGAGAACCTTATCATCCAAGCTGCAAGGAGCCAAGGAAGACATATACTTTGATTTCTGTCTTTTATTTGTAGCATCCCATAAAAGCATCCTAATCTTATGTTGTGCCATTCTATGGTCAGTTTACAACCACATAAATACCTTCTGAGAGCGCAATGCACAGACATGGAGTATAAAGACCTGGAACAAGACAGCTTGGAGAATGGAGGAGAGAGGAAAGGAACTTGTCTTTACTTTGAACTTCCTTCCTACATTGCATCATCTTCTCTTCTGTTAACAGGGAGAGTTAGAGAGCTCCCAGTTCCATTAAAGTACAAAAGATCAGTTAATACAGTCTTCTGCTTTTCAGGCATTATTATCCCCATTTTACAGATGATTTTTGTGCCAAAGAGGGTAGAAGAAACTTAGTCATTGTCACAATAACTAGTAGATTAAAATATATTGAGACATTGGTACCATGTTGATTATTACAGAAATATAAATAAATAAAACATAATTACTGCTCCAAGGGATTACTGTCATCTCTACTCATTGTGTGACCTGGGACCTTCTGTCTATCAGTTAAAAATATCTATTGAGTTCCTCCTCTGTGCCAAACACTTTTTTAGGCCAAATCACTTCCCTTCACTAGACCTCTGTTTCTTCATGCCTCTTACCCTCAGCATCTATCTAAATCCTAGAAAATAGCATTAGGCAAAGACAGAAGGGAACGGGGAGGGGATTCTTCCTTAGTCATCAGGTATCAATATTAAGCCACCCAGAACATACTCAGTGCCGTAGGTGTGTCGTAGAAGTAAAAGGTAGCTAAGTTGTGCTTTCTCTCCTCCCAGACCATGCGGTCTAAGGAAAAATCCAACGGCACATAGAACCACACAAGATTGAATATAGCTGTGTTGAAGCCCTAAGAAAATGATTCATAGCTGTTTTAAATATAAGGATCTTTCTCTCTCTCCCTGTGTGTGTGTACACACACGTATATGTCTTTATCGCATATGCTCATATACTTCCCTTGTATACACAAGAAGATCTTATTTATACTTTTCATTTTTTTTTCGTGGAGGAAATATTTGTGTGTGTGTGAATTAGGTATCTCTTGTTGCAAAACCTCTGAAGCGTTTACAGCTCATTGCCTGGGAACCTCTACTCTAGACGCAATAGAAGTTGAAAGTAAGAAGAAAACTTGGCAACAAAAGTAAATAAAAATAACTCTTTATAGCTTAACAGGCTGACATGAGAATAAGGAAGGCTTTCTGGAAGGAGGGATGGAATGGAATTCCTCTCTAAACAGTTCCGGCCATGGAAGCTCCTCCCAGCTCTGCTGCCGTCTCTCATTTTGAGACATACAGCGAGTTAGAGTCATGGTTCAAAGCAGTGCTCTGCTGGGAAACTGAGTCTCTGGGGTAAATAAAAGCATCCCTGATTTGTAGTGTTTGCCAATGGCTGTGGTGTAAATACTTTGATGATTGATTTTAAGCTACTAACTTGATGTCACTGAATGTGAAGTTGGGACAATCTGAGCAGAGGCCCTTGGGAACCAAACGGAGGCCACATGAGACACTACTGTAAGGTAACTTAGAAGTTGCTTTATTCCAAACTTTGATTTGTAGAATTTAACCACTTTGGTACCAGCGTCGACTATAGTCAACAGCCACAGATGAACGCGAGCGTCAACTATAGTCAACAGCCGTGATATGAAGGCGCACAGCCGAGCGTCGACTTTAGTCGACAGCCAAAAGCTTTTGCTTTTATCTCTGCAGTTGCAGTGTGTACGTTCAGCTAATAAGTGACTATGAATCTGTGACCTTTTAACAAGTCCTTAGTAGGAGTTATTATAGCTATTTTCCTAAAGCTGCCTGTAAAGGAAAACAAGCTTTCAGTGCTTTAAAGCTTTCATCATCACACAAGAGCAAAACGGATGCGTCGTCAATGCACAGCACAGACTACCGTGCGGACTGTGAGTGCCGGCTGTGGGCGAGGCTTCGCGGCCGGTGAGCGCCGTACTGAAGTGGTTAAATCAGAGCAGCTCCACTTCAAACCATTTACACGCTGGGTGTCTGGGTTAGATACCATGTGAACAAAGGTGGGTAGTTACCCCTTAGGTCAATGTTCACCAATTTGGTGTTTCTCAGAATAAAGTTTCTAAAATATGTTATTACTTAGTTTATTTATAAATATTTATCCTTTTAAATATTCTGCAGAACAAGTTCTCCATGTCACTGTGTGGGGATACATGTTCTCAGTATTTCCTAGGGTAATCTTGACTCTTAGCTGAAACTCCTTACTTTATTGATTATAGAAAGTCTCAGGCCCCAAAGGGAGAAATATCCCCAAGGACAGCCAGAGACAAAGGCGGGGAGGTGGGACCACCATCCCCCATCCTGGAAACGGTGCTCTGTACCTTGGCCAAAGGAGATGCCAAATCGGAGTGGTTGTTCAGAAGCACCATGCTGTAGGAGGTATGTCCCACAGGTCACCTGCACGTGAAACCCTGGCCAGCCTTCCCAGACTACTGGGATATCCCCATCGGTCCCTTCCCGTTCAGGATGGGCAGTACTCTAATCATTTCCTAGAGCAGAGGTAAACCTGGGCTCACGGTGCCATCTAGTGCTCAGAATAAGGCAGCAATCTAGCAGGAAAAAAAAGTCAACAGATAAATTGCAAAGAATCTCTAAGCAAACGTATCCAATAAAAACTGAAATAATCCAGACAAAGAGGACTGGAATAAGTAACCCTTCAATGCAAAGACATAGACGTGCACCTACAAGAAGCAACAGCTAACAGGGAACTGCGATCTCCCCAAACAGACAGAACAAGGAACCAGTGACGGAGCCTAATGAGACAGTGATACATTTGCTGAACTGAAAAATTCATTAGAGGCATCCAAGAGCAGACTAGATCAGACAGAGGAAAGAATCAGTGCACTCAAACACTATCTGAGGCTATCTGAAAAACTGCCAGAGGAGAAAAAAAGAAAAAGAATGAAATGGAACAAAGATTGCCTACACTATATAGAAAATTGCCTCTAAAGATCAACTCTAAGAATGATTGGCGTTCAAGAGGAAGCTGAGCAAGAACAAGGGGTAGGAAGCCGCCGGGTGCTAATTCTACAGGTGTGCAAAGGACAAGAGCTGTGGGGTGCGGCCACCTCCACCTCCATCCTTTTTTTTTTTTTC
>VBSM01000316.1:1195243-1209402 GCA_008086735.1 Cheirogaleus medius
AATCTCTCCTGTCGAGCCATAGAGCTCTCATGGGGCAGATGAGAAGGGCTGCTTATCTTCTTGTCCGCGACGAAATGCATGGGTTGTGCAGATGCGCTGCAGATGCGCTGCGTAGCCACGCCCGTCACTAGGGCTTATTTTCGGGGTGGGGCTTCTCTTGTGCAAATGCTTAGAAATCCTGCTAGGGCTTGTTTTATGGGGAGGGCTTATTTTCGGGGAAACACAGAGGGGAAGGGTGTAAAAATAAAATAAAATAAAATAACACATCCCCTGAAAATAAGCCCTAGGTGTGTTCTTGAGGAAAATAAAATATAAGACCCCGTCTTATTTTCCGGGAAACATGGTATTGTTGTGGCTCAGGAAATAGGAGAGCCCGAGGAGAGGGTGAGAGCCGGGGTAACGGCTGGTGGATGGAGCAGTTGGAATACACACACACACCGATCAGACAAATCTGCAGTCTTATGCGGACACAGGCCATGGGCCCCTAAACCATTACAACAGTAACATCAAAGACCCTGAGCAGAGATCACTGTAACAGATACAATAATAAGGAAACAGTTTGAAGGATTTTGAGAATTACCAAAACGTGACACAGAGACAAAAATTTGGAGAAAAAGAAGCCACTACATTTGTTTGATGCAGGGTCACCACAAACTTCCAATGTGTAAAACATGCAATACCTGCTACGTGCAAAAAAGTGAAGTGCAATGAGACGAGGTACGCCGGTACACACTCAGTTACGTACTCCTTTAAGTCTGCGGTTCCCCACCCCCAGGGCTGGGCCACAGACTGGTACCAGTGTGTGGCCTGTTGGGAACCGGGCCACACAGCAGGAGGAAAGGTTGGGGACCTGCCGCTTTAAGTGATTCAATGTAGAATTTGAAATTCCACTGCGGTTCCTCAACCCAGCCAGAGGTATTAATTGCAAACAGCGTTTGCCACCGGTTCTTTGTCTCCTTCTATACATTTGCCAACAAATGGACACATCTCCCCACCCACATAAGCAGCTCATACTACATGAATTCTTCTAGAACCTGTGGGGGGTTTTTTGGAGATATTTCTAATTCAGAACATATAAGTCCACCTTTTTCCATATAATGATTCAGTAGCATTTAATAGCACTAAAAAAATAATCCTTCTTTGTGCAGCATCCCTCTTATCTATCCCGGTTAAAAGTTCTCAGGGCTGAAACTCACGAATCACGTTGCTATTTCGGCACTGGATGCCTGGCATTGTGTCAGTCGCATACCTGGAGGCAGTCGATGCCGGATACACATAATCACAATGTACCTTTCTCTGTATTTACAGTATTGCCTTGTTATACCAAGACACTCAAAACTCATCTTATTCATCCTTCTTTTTCCCCAGAGAGTACAGAAGTTTAATGGCTTCTAACAAGTCGATTGGAGAAAGATTTGTTTCAGAATGATTGTACCAGTTGCTTCTTCACAGGGATAGGTGTGAGGTTTTTAGGTCTAAACTGAGGTAGAAGCATGATTAGGAAATTAACAGTTAAACCAGATAGAGTGGCCCAAAGTGGTTTCCTGTTCTTTGTACATGAAGCTCCGAGGATATGAATTTGAAAAACAAAGTATCTTCCCCAAATTAATTGAGAATGAGGCTGGATCCAGCCCAGTGCTGGTTGCCTAGCAACCAAGCTATGTGTTGGAAAAAGAACAAGGTTCTTTAGCCCCTGGGTACCACCTCAGACACCCAGTTTCCTTGAAGGATGTGCTCTTGGAATTTTCTATTCAAAGATGCTTATGATCTGTGCTGCACGCTTGGATAGCCTGTCCCCATTTAAATCAGATTCGACATAAGAATTCAGCTCTGGTGTCACCTCTTCCATGAAGCTTTCCTTGACTGTCCCAGGGTCCCCTAGGGTCTGGGCCATGTCTGCTTCCTCTGTGCTCCCCTCCTTCTATGCCTGTCACTAACTGCCCTCATCACAGTATCACAGAATCACTAGCTTATTCATTTCTCTGTCTGTCTGTCTGTCTGCCCACCCAACCTTGCTTTTATTGGTATGCCACATGCATAATCCCATGGCTTGGCCTTCGTAGATGCCTCTAGCATCCTTGGTTAGATGGATGGATGGATGGATGGATGGATGGATGAAGAAATGAATGAACCAATGAATGAATGAGAAAATCAATCAAGCTTAATTAAAGATACTGCCCATAATGGTATCGAGGACTCTATAATAACATGGGCAAATGCAGTGGGGTAACTCCAGAATGTACTACGGGGATCGCCTTTGTGGTGAGCCTGCCTCAAGTCATGCTCTGAAGAGTTTGTTTGAATTAAGTGGCCCTCCCCACTATGTTCTGTTCTGGGCCCTGCAGGCCGCCTGAGCGATTGCGGCTGGCACCTAAAGTGAGTTCACATTATCGGCCAGTTGGCCACCGTCCCGCTCCCAAGGTGGGCATGTCCGCCTGCTTCTCCCTGCTTGCCGGAGGCTGCTGTGGCTCATTGCTGTTTATTATTACTCAAGTGCCGCTTCTCCCCTTTCATTCTGATGCAAAGTGTTCTTCACCTTCACAAGAAGTTTTCCGTTAACATCTTTATTTATGACTGTAATAGCCCTAGAACTCCCCTAAAAGGGCATCGTGCGGGGCTGTTTCTGGTGGCAGGGAGCCGCACGGGGTCTCGTTTCTCATACCCGAGTGTCTCCGCATCCAGGATATCGGGGGGAGTCTGCTCTGATCGGGGTCCTGGCAGGAAGCAGGTGGCACGGAAATTGTGTAGTTTGAGGGGGATTTTAGAAAGGGCCTCTTTACAAAGTTATGATCAGCATGCAAGTAAACCAAAAGAGATTGGGTATTATCCCTGGGGCGAGAAATAGGCTGGGTCCGAATGGGGGATGGAAGAAAATGGTTACTAAGACTTGGAGAAAAAGAAATGCAAAGAGAGAGTAAGAGCTATGTGGGAGGATGCCCGAGAGGAAGGAGCATGCCCTTTGTTGAAGTTCATGGAAACTCTGCGGAGAGGCTTCCTGGGGAATCCATGCCCTGAGGTCCTCCGCTCGACTCCAGTGATCTCTACAGACGTGCTCCGTGTGCTTCAACCGTGCTGGGAGCCGCCCACACCGGCCACACAGCAGGGAGGAAAGCGGTGGAAAGAGGTTTGGAGGAGCAGGCGGAAGACTGAGACTATTAGATAGGTCTCAAATCGTCTGCTCCGTCATTATTTCTTTGAAATCATTCTTTCCCATGCATACCTAATTCGGAACCCCTCTGCATGTTAGTCTTCTGATTAGTAAAATAGAGTCACGGTCATAGGGTCGTTCTGAAATTCAAGGCGTTAAATAGACGTAAAGGACTTAGAACGCTGCCTGGCGCAGAGGGGTGCCGAATATGTGGCCCCTGTTGCCAAGGTCATGGCTGTGGATGTTACTGTCTCTGTTGTCCTTGCAAAAACGTGAAGACCGACAGACTATTCTTACTCATTTATTTGCAATATCCAAAAAGATTAGGCCAAGTAGTATAGGATGGTCTCTGAGCAGATAAATATGAGGTTTTATTCCAGAAGCTTCAGTCTCTGGGAGTCTTCCCCTTGGGAGCAGAATGATGGATATTTGGGTTATTCCAAAGCAGAATAATGAATATTTGCTTTTTCTTTCTTTTCTTTTCTTTCTTTCTTTCTTTTTTTTTTTTTTTTTTTTTTGCAATTTTCCTGAGCCAGAAGCAATAGTGAATTCCACTGTCATTCTGGTCTTCCCTAGCTATTCTTTTTAGTACCTTATCTGATTCAGTTATGCTTTATAAATTTTAAAATATGATTGGTGTCTCCATACCACTGTATCCCTGAGTCTAAGAAATATAAAAATGAAAAATATAGTGGCAGCCTGTATTAGTTGAGATTTAGTTCAACCATATATGGAAAAAAAAATACTCTAATAGCAACGGCTTGCAATAAGGCAAGAGGTTGTTTTTCTCTCCCACGTACAAGATGTCCAGTGGCTGGCATTCCAGGGCTAGTGTGCTCCACATGTATCAAGCACCCAGGCCTATTCTCTCTTTCTGCTTCTTCGTCCTTAGTATGACCTCCATCCTCAAGGGTGCCCCATGGTCGTGAGATGGCCACTGTAGCTCCAGCCATCATGTTCATGTTCCAGCAGTAGAAAGGAGGGAGGGGCCAGAGAACTGGTGTGATTTCCCACTGAGTGAGTGAGCCCCCTTTAAAGAGCTTTCTGGGAATCTCCACACTCCCACAGATTTTGCCTGCTATCTCCAGGGAAGGCGGGCTGTATAGGCATTTGCCAAAAAGCCATTCACAATTTGGAAGTGTATCCCTACCACCTCAATAAGCTGACCAGGTCAGAGCTACCCTTGCAGTCGCATTTCCTAGTTGTGGGCGTAGGGAGCTACGTGGGCTACAACATCAGACCAGTCTGGGTTCGAATCCCGGCTCCCTCTGCCCCTTTCTCTCTGCATGTCCTTGAGCAAGTCAGGTAACTTCTTTGGCCCTTAATTTTACCACCTGTCAAAGGGAAATGATAAGAAAGCCTCCTTCATAGGGCTGTGGCAAAGATTGAAAGAGAATATAGACATAAGTTATTTGATTAATATTTTTCAAAATGAGTACTGATGATTTTATTTATTTTATTTTATTTATTTTTTTTGTAATACAGTAGCATTTCTATAAAATTTAAAATGTATGAAAGTAAAACACATTACATAGTTTGCAAGAAAATGGTCACATATTAAACACATTACGGTGATTGCCTACATTGGGGGTGATGGGAATGGAGATGAAAGAGAATAAACAAACAGTAAAAATACATAAATGCGAAACTTCATTTCTCCACTAAGGTGATCTTTGAAGCATCTGTTGGGTAACTAGGATGATACCTACAGACTAGTACCCTGGCGTCACCTGTTGTTACTACCTTTGGGAGTAAAATTTCTGATAACAAAGTATCATTGGAATATATATACATATATAAATATTTTGTTAATTAAGCTATACTTGAAGTGAATGTTTGGGATGCATGATTCTGAAATCTTGCAATCTTACTCTTTTTTTTTTTTTTTGCCTGCTTTCTTCCTTCACTTTGTTACTGTATGTCTGTTTGGTTGTTGTTTAAATTCTAAGTATACTAGCCTCGTTCATGATGTACACCAACACTACATGTTATGATACTTAGAGATAATACTTAGTAATAATTCATATGAGAGACTTTTCAATGTCATTTTAGATAATAGCCTTTTCTGATTAGAGCTTGGATTACTAAATAGGTGGAATAAAGTAGTCACTCCTTTGATCAATTACCTCTTACACGATTTTATTTATTTTAATGTTCATTGTGTGTCGATCATCATTCTGGCTTCGACAAATGTCATGTCTTATCCCCACAGAAAGCTTTCAAAGAACTTATAAATGAATAACTCTGACACTGTGAGAGGCTAAGTGTCTTGACCAAGCTTACACAGAACGGAAATGCAAGCCCCCCGGCCCCCAACTCCAATAAATAACAAAAAATAAAACCCAGATCTTTCTTCTTGGAACAAATGTTTTTTCCTTCCAAACTACATTGTTTCTTTCAGACCCAGGTCATAATAGGCTGCATAGTACGTACAGGTTTAAGTAATAACTGGATTCTAATAGCATTTTGCTTCACTGATTCTATTCATTCAGTGAGTACCAAGAGCTGCCAGAGATGGGGAATTCGGGCTTTAATCCAAGACCTTGAGCTGACTGTGTCCTGGGAAAAGCACTGGACCCTCCCGCAGCAGAAAAATAGGAAAGGTTTTCTGCTTAAGCAATGATTTCAAAGTTTCCTTGTTCCTGGCTCTTTGAGCCCTGTTTATACATTTAGTCTTTGACTTAAATAACCTGGCTGGTGGCCAAATTCTATTCTCTGTCTTCTGATGTCAATTCAAGGTGAAAAATATGAACGGGGCCTGAGCCGTGCCAGTCGCAGGTTGAGCCGGACTAATATGCATTCTTGTGGGGTGTGTACAATACCCATAAGACCGTCATAGGCGGCAGAAGGCGCCACGATAGAAAAGTCTAGAGTCTGTCAGTGCAGTGAAAATCACGACTACGTTCTCAGGGGAGTCGAGTGAGAAAAGAAATTTCTAATTTGGAACATGATGGATAAATAGAGATTTGCCGAAGGAATAGGAGGTGGAAGGTAATTCCAAGCAGAAGGGACAGTGTGTGTCTTTGACTCTTGAGCTCTGACTTGTGGACACCTAGTCTTTGATCATTCCTGCACTGACCTTCTGACTTTTGCCTCGTCTCTGCTAAGGCTGGCTTTCAGCTTCTAAAAGCCCGCCATCAACACAGAGGCCACCATCTGAGTGGCACGCCACTGGGATTATGTCCCCTGAAAGCCAGTGTTAGCAAACCATTCTGCAGCTCTGTGCTAAAACAGAAATGGCAACGAGGCTCCGTTCCTTGTGCCGATGTTAATATTTGTTGGTGGCAGGCTGGGCGGGTCAGAGGGTACTGAGGGCCAGCGGGAAGAGGTCCGCAGTTAGTGAGCCTTCCCCAGCTTCAGAGACAGAGAGTTCTGACACACAGAGGTATCGGCATTCTCGAGTCCAAGACTCTCTTTCTCCCTTTTTATTATGCGTGAATAACACTATGAAAATGTCAAAGAAGACGTAGGGTGTGGGCCAGAAAGCACTCATGGTAATACCTCCCGTCTCTTGCCTGTGGCATTTCCAACCTCAGCACGCACAATTTGGCTCTTGCTAACAAAAAGCTGGCTCCAAGTTCCCTGGCGCATCTCGACGTCCCTACATTTGCAAACCCCATCAAGACACCCAGCGGCTGCTCCTAATACACCCACCGAAAATAAAGCACCTGCTACCGGGATTGTCTCTTGTGGGACGGACGTGCTCGGGAAAGTCTAGAATATTGTCCATGGTCACAGACTCGAGGTTGCTATCAGCCTAAATGGACTCGATCTTATGACCCCGTCTTCATAAACATTTCCTGCTAACCCCCTGAGTAACGAGCTACAGGTAACAGTCTCCGTTGGAAAACACGTGTGTTCTAGTTATTGCTCTGCTTAAAGCTTTGCTTTGGTTCTAGTGACGGCTGCTGCCCATTCTCGCCCCGTCTCGCACTCTGCATCCAGCAGCATGAACAATTCAGGTCTGCTCTGCGCTCTGTGTGCTTTGTCCGCTCCTTTCCAAGCAGAGGCCTCTTCAGCTCTTGTTCTGTTTAGCTCTCCCGGTTCCAACGCAGACCACGCTAGAGCACAGCACCGTCTCTGCACTCTTGCCTGCTCGTCCGCCCTGCTCCCCTCTCTCCCATCAGCGCCGTCCCTGCGATTGCCATGAACTTCGCACTTTTATTATTGCAGACACTGTCATATTTATTGCAAATAATCCATATTCCCTGGAAGGCAGTGAGCTTCCTGCCGGCAGGGATTTGATCTTCTTCATCTTCTATAAGGCATTTAAACCACGTCTTTGTACCTCAGATGTTGAACTGAACTGACTCATTGAGAAAAAAAAATGTATTAAAATTTTCTTTTTATGTACACTTTTCACTGGGCTCTGGGCGTGTCTGCAGCAGTGATTCTGGGTAATCGAAGAGAGACACCTGTCTCACCTGTTTACCCTTGAATCCTCCTATTGGATAGATTGTAGTCAGGAGAAGAAAGCCCAGAATTAAAAAGTAGACATTTTGAATGGCTTCAGTATGATTTTGGAGGAAAAGGAGGTGTTTATTTTTCCTTAGAAATTTTACCAGAGAGCTTTTATTTTTATTTATCGCAACAGGGTTCTAAGCAACATGTGTGCCTACTCATGTTAATTGAATTACTCCGATTGCTCATGAGTTAATATTGTCTTATTCCATGTTTCCAGCTCATTAACTAATAACCAAAACCAAAGTAATTAGATATTTAGAAAGTGCCATTAACCGCCATGGGATTTTGCTTCACTCTCTGGTTCGTTGAATGATTGGGTAGAAAACACTTAACCCCAGGCCCTTGTTAGGTTCCTGTTCTCCTGGCTTCTTCCCAGTGTGCTGGGCTGGTTTTCCACACTGGATTGTTGAGGCCATTTTTCCCGTTAGTAGCTACTGTGCTGTTTGGAAATAATTGTCAGACTCAAAGGATGGAAAGGAGAGAGATTGTGAGGTCCCACTTGTCCAAACATGCTTATGTGTTTGCTTGCCTCTCAACATTTGATAAAAACAATGGTAAGTACCGTGTTTCCCCAAAAATAAGACAGGGTCTTATATTTATTTGTCCTCAAGAAGACACCCTAGGGCTTATTTTCAGGGCATGTGTTGTTTTTTTTAAGTACGGTACAACCATCTACATTGATTCAAATACAGTTAAGTCGTCTTCTTCTGGAACATCGTAACTCTCCAAACCCCGAATTCCATCCTGAATGTCTTGCGACTCTATTTCCTTTAGGACCATTGGCCCCAATCTCTCCTGTCGAGCCACAGAGCTCTCACGGGGCAGATGAGAAGGGCTGCTCGTGTTCTTGACCGCTCCGCGACGAAATGCATGGGTTGTGCAGATGCGCTGCGTAGCCACGCCTGTCACTAGGGCTTGTTTTCGGGGTGGGGCTTCTATTGTGCAAATGCTTAGAAATCCTGCTAGGGCTTATTTTATGGGTAGGTCGTATTTCCCGGGGAAACAGGGTATATCCCAAGTGTCCCAGACCCCATCGGCCTCTGTTAGAGAATAAGGTTACGCCCCTGTTTGTATATCAAAATTAAGACAGGAGCCCCATCATGCTTGACTGCGGAAAGCTCTTTCCGAAGATTTTATTCCCCAGGTATCTTTGGGCACCCCCAACGAATGCTTAAAGAGTCCACGAACCCATCCCACCGCCTACTCCTGCCACCTGGCCCTCACCCCTGTCTTCCTCCTATGCTGGTCCCATCTCACTGTCTCCTGGTCCAGTAAGGCTGTGGGGATTCCTTCTGGAACAATGCCTGGGCCTGAGCACAGCCTTTTTCATTAGTCGACTATAGACACAGCTACTACAGGGCAATGAGGACTCTGAAATCTTGGAAGACAACTGCACGCAGGAACTGGAAATGGATTCAAGACGCAGCGGACCTCAGCATCCACTCCTCCAAAGTCAGAGCTGAGCAGGTGCCGTAGGGAGTATGGCCAGCAGAGCCAAGCACGTTTACTATCCGGCCCTTTCCAGAGAAAGTATGCAAATCATTGCTCTATACAGTTCTAGTCGTGGGCAAATGTCCTGCTTCTTGGATCTGCTAAGTGAACTGGCTCCATCCTTCAAGATAGAGCATTTCATGTTCTCGTCAGAGCTCTCTCCGTGACGCGATTGAAATCCAAATCAGACAGCCTACAGTGAAATAGCAGCGTTTGGGCTTGTACCTGGAAGGCTCGGGGCCAGCTGGCTTTAGGCACAAGTGGGTCCCAGGAGGTGAGTTATGTCATCAGAACTGAGCTTCCTACCCTCATCTCTCGACCTGGCTTTTCTCTCTCTAGGCAGTTCTAGGTTTGGAAGTCACCCAGCTATCCCAACTGAGAGATGGCATTTCCTTCCAGATAAGTCCAGCCAAAGCCCCAGAATTGGGAGTAAGGTGACCATTAGTATGTGTTGTCTCACATTCTCTGACCAACCCTGTAGCCAGGAGGTAGAATTTGATAATTGGCCTGGCCCCAAGGCCATCTTCCTTTCCAAAACATCCTTCTGTCTCCTGGAAAGTAATAATACAATTGATGTCACTTTATTAGTTTGAACCATATAAAATTGTAGGTTAAAAGCCATCAAAAATGGGCAAGTTCATATGCTTCAGCTGAATCCTTTTACGGTGGACTTTTCATTAAAAGAGAGCTACACCCAGCAGTTTAAGAAAACGGGCTGAAAGTCTTGAAGGGCTCAGTTGGTCAGAGCGAAAGGACCCGGTGACAGGTGAGCGGAAACTCAGACCCACCGACGCCTCATAGCACAGAATTTAATGAAGCGATCTGCAAAATGGGATGAACCATTCCTATCTTACCAGTGACTCTAAAATTTAAAAAAAAATATGTTATCCATTAAAGTCTTCATAAAATAAAAAGCAGTACACAGTTATCGGATGATTTCACCGTGGCTTTTCCCTACCTGAAGGAAAGAAAAAAAAAAAAAAGCAGCAAGCTCAATAAACACTGCATTACAATATAAATACTTGAACGAACAACCTGGACGTCCTTAACGGTAATACACGAGCATCGTGTTCTCCGTGCAAGGCCTCCCTTGGCAGGAATAGATTGCCACAGCCAGTTCATTTTCCGTCTCTCCGGCAGATTAACTGCTTGTCTGAACTCCTGGAATGGGAATGATGAGCCTCTGAGGAGATGAGGGACTTCCTGATTAACCCATCCGCTTTCCTCTCTTGTAATGAGAAGTTACCACTGTGCCCGGAGTGTTCCACCTCTCCGAAGGGCTGCGTTTTATACACGGAGGCAGGTCAGCGATCGGGCCAACAGTTGAGGAATTTACTACCTAAGTGGCGGGGTAAGAAATGACAGTGGAAGTTAAACCATGATATTTATATATGTAAATAAATATATATATATATAAAATATTAGTTATGCCTTCTCCCTCTTTGTATATTATGGGCACTCCTCGATACAATGTTGATAGTATTTCTCAATGGTTCTCAAAGTGGAGTTCTTGGATCATCCACATCACCATCATCTGAGAACTTGCTGGAAATACAAATTCTTGAGCTCCGTCCTAGACCTACTAAGTCAGAAACCCTGGAGCCGGGCCCAGAAACCAGTGTTTTCACACACTTTCTAGGTGATTCTGCCATACATTAAAGTTTGAGAAGCACAGTACGTCTTCATCGAACAGATCTGTGCCCCTTTAAGTAAGACAGGGACAAAAATAGTAGCATAGCAGTATTTGTACACTAGTCCCCTTTATCCATGGGAGTACATTCCAAGACTCTCCGTGGATGCCTGAAATCACAAATAGGACTAAACCCTGTACGGTGTATACTAAGTGTTTTCCTATGCATACGTATCTATGATAAAGTTTAATTTATAAATTAGGCAGAGTAAGAGATTAATAATAACTACTAATAAAATAGAACAATTATAACAATATGCTGTAATAAAAATTATGTAAATGTGGTATCTTCCGCTCTCTCTCTCTCTCTGGCTTTCTCAAAATATCTCACAGTGCTCTACTCACCTACCCTGTTTCCCCAAAAATAAGACCTACCCATAAAATCAGCCCTAGCAGGATTTCTAAGCATTTGCAATAGAAGCCCCACCCCGAAAATAAGCCCTAGTGACGGGTGTGGCTACGCAGCGCATCTGCACAACCCATGCATTTCGTCACGGAGCGGTCAAGAACACGAGCAGCCCTTCTCATCTGCCCCATGAGAGCTCTATGGCTCGACAGGAGAGATTGGGGCCAATGGTCCTAAAGGAAATAGAGTCGCAAGACATTCAGGATGGAATTCGGGGTTTGGAGAGTTACGATGTTCCAGAAGAAGACGACTTAACTGTATTTGAATAAATGTAGATGGTTGTACCGTACTTAAAAAAAATAACACATCCCCTGAAAATAAGCCTTAGGGTGTCTTCTTGAGGAACAATAAATATAAGACCCTGTCTTATTTTCGAGGAAACGCGGTATTATCAAACCACAGTTGACTGAAACTGCAAAAGCAAAACTGCAGCCAAGGAGCGACTACCGTAGTTATTCCCTCTTTCCCTAGGGATCTACTGAAGGCTCTTTGCTGATTATGCTTAACTTAGTTTGTCGGACTTTAGCAGGTATTACGAGTGGAGAAAATTGAGAGAAAACTATATGAGAATCTAACGTAATGCAAATTTTAAAAGGAGCATGCTGTCCCCTTTCATTGAAAAGAAAAATTCTGGCAGAGAGAGGTGGGGGCAGAAAAGGGAGATAGCACCGGGACGGCCAAATGAAATGGTTCTTTTAGGAAAAGACAAAAAAAAAAAGAGAGAGGTAAAACTTGCATGTGCACCAAGTTGTTTAAAGCGTAAATCCAGAGTTGCTTTTGATTCATTTTTATTCATCCCTTCAAGGAGCATTGAATGATACCTTGTTATTTGCAAGCTACCCTGGATGGTTTTGTTGGGGGATACAAAAATGAATCAGATTAAAAAAAAATAGACATGGCTCTTGCCTTCTGTGATATTACCATCTAGGGTGTTTGCTTATCAAAACGGCTGGAGCACTGGTCTCCAAATGATCCAACATGGGCCATGTTTTACTTTATGTGTGGTTAACGGGTGTTACATGCTTGAATTACACAGAAGTTGCATTGGTCTTCTACAACCAACCTGAAGGTGTGAAGTGGCTGTCAAACTCAACAAACAAATAAAGTAGAAAATTATTTTTAAGCTTAGTCATTGGAGATGTGAAGGCATAAACGATTTTTTTTCCCTGTTAACTCTACCCTTTATTTTTACATTTTTCAGTGCATGCTAATAAGGCAGACTGCCTTGGGCAGAAATAAATATTATGCACTTGCGGTAATTAATTTATGGCAAAGTGTAGTCGGGAGGGTAAAGTGAATTTGTGAAATTCTCAGAGTACTTGACAGCTTCTCATTGAAGCAGAAATAAAATGCAGTCAGTAAGTGGTACAGCGCTGAAGAAAGTGTTTCGTTGCCACCGCAAGAGTTACATTAAGTAGTTTGAGGTACTCTGCTCTCCTACTCAAGCCAGAGGTTATGCATTCATATTATTGCTGCCATGTGAGTGAAGGAGTTTCCAAACTGAGCAAATAAGGAATTGAGTGAAGGGAGCATTCATGACAGCCTTCTTTGACAATGCCCTTCCTCTTCAAGTATGCAAATGAGCTTCCAGATAAGTTAACCCTTGCTTGGGTCTGCACGGAGCTCCCAGTCCAAGTATTTTGGTTCAAATTAAATCAAGGTAGCAGCAATTCATAAAATCTCATTTCATTGACATACGAATGGCTTGGCAGCTCCCTATCGTTAGCATGATGATGGTGGGTATTTCTAGAATCTTGCGCCTCTAGACGTGCAGTTCGATTGACAGGTGATCTCGCTGTCTTAGTTCAGATTCCCCCGGAGGCAGAGCCTAAAATAGAGAATCTTGTGCAAGTGGCTTTTTGATTGTGTTTGAGAGAAGGGGGAATGCAAGAAAAAGCCGGGCAAAGATGCGATGTCAGGACAAGTCTAGCCTTAGCTTGGTCCTCTGAGGAGCCGTGGAATGTGAGTCACCTACGGAGTCAGCCCACCCTGAGGCCAGGGGTCTAGCCTCTGCATCCCCAGGCCTGTCAATCAGTGAGAGTGGCTGCAGGCTGTGAGGACAGGGAGACAAGCTCTCAGATGAGATGGCTCCACTTTGGCCAGGGACGATGGTTAGAGCCCGAATCCGCAGTTCCACGGGACAGAGAGACAGAGTCACCAAGGCTGTAATCACCAAAAGGAGTTTTATTATCTAGCTAGCTAGGGTCCAAGCCCAAGAGCACCAGCGTAGTGGTCTCTTGTGCGGGCAGGGACCCCCTGCCACGCGGGAGGAAGCTTCTTATACTCTGCACAGGAACTGTTCTCGCGCTAGTAACGCTCGTGCTGATTGGTTCTGCGCGCCGATCATGCATTTGCCCTTTACAGTGATTGGTGAGCCCCCCGCCATCCGCCATTTTCCCCAGCATTTTATTTCACCCTGCCCCTGATTGGTTCTAACCTGCGCCGAGTCCTAGCCGATAGGCTCCGGACTCAGCGCTTTTCCTCTGCATCTTGTTTCAACCCATAATGCCCTGCGGCCAGCTGTGATCAGCAAGCAAACAACGGACAGAAGCTAGAAAACAACCATTAGCCTAACAGCCCAGTATCTTACACGATACCGAGGAGAAGAGGACAGCTGAGGTCCCATATACCCAGCAGCTGGGGGCTGAAGGCACCAGCCCCATAAAAGGAATCTGGGTGGGACACTAACATCCCCTGTGCTCACCTGGAAAATGAGGAGAGAAGAACAAATGACATGTTGGTTTATGAACCAAGAGCTATGATAAAATAGCAAAACTAATAACCTTGCACCGATGCATGAGTCTTGGTTATAAGGATGTTCTGGGCCCTGATTATGTCTAACCTTTTCCTTACTACGTAAGTTAAGAATTAATCCAACAGGCCAGGCGCGATGGCTCACGCCTGTCATCCTAGCACTCTGGGAGGCCGAGGCAGGCGGATCGCTCCAGGTCAGGAGTTCG
>VBSM01000316.1:1214974-1233855 GCA_008086735.1 Cheirogaleus medius
CCTGCTAGGGCTTATTTTATGGGTAGATCTTATTTTCGGGGAAACACGGTATGTGCCAGCTACTATTCTAGGTACGAAAAACAAGAGTGAAGATGGTACTGGAGGAATTAGAGTGAAGTTTTTACACACCCATAATTAAATCCCAGATCTATTGCCTGTTATAATAATTAGCTGAATTTTTAACAAGTTGTTTAAACCCTCTCAGTGCTTCTGTAAAAATGGGGCGTAGGAATAGAAGGCCAGCCGGACGTGAAAAAGCCTGCCACATAGCAGAGGAGCGATATATGGCCAACCTTTATGAGTTCTGGAATTTGTCTACTAGTGCCAACGCTCAGTTGAAGTAGGCTGTTGTTTAATTGTTTTAAGTGTCCCTCTAAAACAGAACAAGCATTTGCGGAGCCCCTACCCTGCTAAATGTGAGAGATATAGCTAGGAGCAAGACATGGGCCCTTCCCGTAAAATGCTCAGAGTCCTCTGGCTGCGTGGGGGAAGGAGGAACAGGAAACAGGACTGCATCGACAAGCACGTGTGTGGTCCCGGAGAGTCCCATCTCCTTTCTGCCCCTTCCTTTGCTCCCTGTCCATACTCCTGGTGGAGGTGGAGTGTCTTTTGGCATAATCATCCTTGAAAGTTATAGTTTGAGAGGTGATTGGTATTTCTCCTACTTCTAATTTAACTAATCATAATAATATAAAAAATAGTAACTAACATTTTTGAATAGCACATGCCAGGCACTGTTCTAAATGCTTTCTGAATATTCATGCATGCTCATAACTACTCTATGAAATAGGTACTTTTATTATTTTGTTTATAGCTAAGAAAGCCAAGATACAGCAATGTTCAGTAAACTGCTCCATCATTCAAAAGAGCATTTGTCTTATGAAATGTGAGGTTCAACCGTTGCCAGCCTTGGACCCCTGAGGCCAGAGGTCGTGTTGCTCTTGACCCCAGAGAGAGCGAGGGGTGATTTGGCCAGGAGCTAGGTGAGGGCAGAGCGGTGGGTTCAAGAAGGAAAATCAAGGGAGAAAGGATGTAGGCGCGCCCCTCTAAAGTGGGCATGGTGTGGTCTGAAAGATAATCTCATGAGAATAGTGGAGCAGTCCTTTGGTTTAGATGCTAGGTGTGTTTGAGCTCTGCTAGAACTAAGAATCATTTCTTTCTGGTCTGAACCACCTGGGAAGTGCGGTACTTGAGTCTCCTATATCATCTAGCACATACGTTCAAGGTCAAGCTTCTCCAGGGGATACGTAAGAGGAAGTGGGCGGTTTTACCTGATTGGGGGTCGGGATAGAGGCGAGTCTTCTTAGTGGAGGTTCAGCTGAATCTTGGAAGGTGAGTTGATATTTGCCAGGTAAAAAAAGAGGGATGCGGAAAGGTCCTCGTGGCAAAGCCATCACTGTGGGCAATGGCACATAAGTGGGAAGCAAGTGTCAGAGGAATCACAAAAGTCCTGGTGGAGTTTACCCTGCTTGGATGATGTGCCTGGGGAGGTTGGCATGAACCTCAAATGACCTTGTAAACCACATTTTAGGGCAGGATCGGAAAGCCTTAAAGAGAATTTTAGCAGAGGAGTGACTTAGTCGGGTTTGGTTAATCAGACTGACTTTGGTACAATACCGGGGGTGGCTGAGGAGAGAGATGTACAGTGGTCTGCCCTGCTCCCAAAGCCACTATCCACAGGGAACTTCTAAGTGCAGCTTAAAGCGTTCCCTTTTATACTTTAAAGTGAAAGTAGACCCCTTTAAACATGTCTTGAGTGCATCAAAGGAAAAGAAAGATGTCTAACCCATCTCTGTGTGCATTCGAACTTCTCGGAAAAATGACAAACCGTATATTGCTCCTGGAGCAGAGGGAAGAACGCTTGCAGTTTATGATAACATCTGTGCGAAACCTCAAGGACTGAGTGGCTTCGCAGTGCCTCTGCTGTGTGTTCCGTAAAAGTCTGTTGGTCACATGGAGTCGCAATGTGGATTATGAAAACAAACTGCTGATCTAGCTCACCACTTTATTATTCAATTAAAAACATCAATTTAGTGTCTACTGTATACTGGATGGATGTCGTACCGTGCACTGTGGAAGATGCAAAGATTAATATGACTACTAATAATATGGTAATGGGAAGCATTTATTAAATGCTAACTTGTATCAGGCATTTTGCTAAATGCTTTATAGGGATGGCCTAATTTAATCCTCACAAAAACCACTGAACAGCTACCTTTGCTGTTATTTGTATCGTCCTGATGAGAAGACACACCCAGAGAGATACAGTATCAAATGACATAGCTAGTTACAGGTGGAACTGGAATTTTAAATTTGTCTGACACCAGACTTTGAGTGTTTAATTCGATGTGCAAAGAATTAAGATTCTAATTGGGGGTATGAGCCAATAAGGCAGGGAAACAATACACATATCACAAGACATGCACGAAATACGTGTCGATGGGTTCAGGAAAGAAAGGTGACCACGATTAGTGCGGGGAGATCGGGAGACCTCAGCGCAGGAGAGAGCTCCGAGTCTCACGTTGGGTTTTGTTGGAAGCAAACCCTGAGATGAGGAATGAAGTGCATGTAGTTTGTTGGGGAAGCAATCCCAGAAAATTATGGCAGGGGAATGGGGAAGTGAGAAGGGAGGGAAGCTAATAAAAGAACATTTCTAGAACAGGTTATCACTGTGGATGACTGAGGCTCAGTGCCACTGGGGACTCCAGGAGGCAATGTAGAAAGAACATGCCTCAGAATAATGCCACCCTGAAGGCGGGGAAGCTGGGGTAGCTTTCCCCGTCCCCAATTCGCTGAAGGCTGCTCATGGTTTCCTTGACTCCCCATCATTGTCTGCCAGCCCCAGCCCAGAGAGCAGCCTCAAGGCAGTGAGAACCGAGCTCTTGCAGTTGGATGATGTTGGGATGCCCTGGCATGGTGACAGCTGAGGGGACATGCACCAGGTACCAAGAGCAGCAGCAACAGCATTTGAACCGGGGCCACTCACAGCTGAAAAGGAGGCGAGGAGGAGATGGAGTCTCTACTTAGATCAGCTGTGTGCCCAGCTAAACATCTGGGGTCCTGCTAAGGGAACAGCAAAAAAAAAACAGATACAGGAAAACATCTCACAGTTTCTGCTAAGATGGAACCGGGGGTGGTTCGCATGGGGATATGATCTGTACAGAAAGACCAGAGGTTCCCGCAAAGAAATGTTGACCAAGCCGAGCCCGGAAAGCTGAGCCCAGCCAGGGTTCTGGCGTGGGGTGTGTAGGCGGAGGGATGGCAGCAGCCAGGGGCTCGAGGCAGAGGAGAATGCGGTAAATGGGAAGACTAGAAAGAAAGCCACTGTGGTGGGGGTCAGGAGAAGAACAGGTGTGATGAGGCTGGCAGGACACCAGGCAGGACCAGGGTAACATGAACTAGCCTGCTGACCTGATGCCCTTCGATATCTCCCTCACATAAAGCATCATGTTGGCCTACCGTGTTTCCCCGAAAATAAGACCTACCCACAAAATAAGCCCTAGCAGGATTTCTAAGCATTTGCGCAATAGAAGCCCTACCCCGAAAATAAGCCCTAGTGACGGCTGTGGCTGCGCAGCGCATCTGCACAACCCATGCATGTCGTCGCTGAGCGGTCAAGAACACGAGCAGCCCTTCTCGTCTGCCCCATGAGAGCTCTAGTGCTCGACAGGAGAGATTGGGGCTGATGGTTCTAAAGGAAATAGAGTCGCAAGAAATTCAGGATGGAATTCGGGGTTTGGAGAGTGATGACGATGTTCCAGAAGAAGACGACTTAACTCTATTTCAATAAATGTAGATGGTTGTACCATACTTAAAAAAAATAACACATCGCCTGAAAATAAGTCCTAGGGTGTCTTCTTGAGGAAAAATAAATATAAGAACCTGTCTTATTTTTGGGGAAACACGGTAGTTAACAGTCAGCGTCATCAGAAGATCCTTAAGGAAAGACGGTGGTTACAGGAACTTGCCGCAGGGGCTGTGGCAAGCAGTGGGTGAGATGCGGGTGCAGCCTGCCATGAAGCACCCCTAAAATCATAGCATATGAGTGGCTACCTGCATCCTCTAGGATGCACGAAGCTATAAAGTCAGCTAAAATACAACGGAAATGTATCTTCCGTAGAGAGGCATGTGATCAGTTTCCAGTGATCGGGGATCTGGCTGTTTCTTTTCCATCCACTGGACTCCTTCCCCCTCCGTGTCGACTTTTCACCAGCTCAGCTCTCTGCATAGTCCTCGCAGACGGTGCCAACAGCAACGGGGGCAAAGCGCTGCATTGTTCTGGTGGCAGAGAGCTGACCCGCTTCCCCAAATGTAGGATGGATATTCTTCTCTTCAGTCGTAATTACTGTTCTGACTTACGTGTTGAGAACACCGCAGGGCCAATGAGGATTACCAGAATTCCCAGAGCAGATCGGCTCAATCCTGATATGCATTCACCCTCAAGGATAGTAAGAGTATCCCGATTGGCTTAGATTAACCAAAGACCTCTTCTGGAGGTGCAGATGGAGTTAGTTACGGGAACAGAGTAAGATACCTGAACAAAAGTAATTATTTTGAAAGGAAAAACGGAAGAAAAGAGGTTGCTGGGTTGACCACCCACAATATTTATTCCACTGCTAATGCCGTCTGTTCTTCAGAATAACCACAGACAACACAGGACTAATAATTGATAAATTTCAAAGCATAGCTCTGCTTAAAGATGTTCATCAGCGGCAGCCGAGCAGCACAGTTAAAAGCCTAGACTCTGGATCTGAACTCTGGGTGCAAATCCAGGTGCTACCCTTTACCAGGTGTGTGATTTTAGACAATTAACTTAAATTCTTAGTTATTATAGTTATTGATAGAGATACTAATGATTATCTCTACCACAATGAATTGTGCAGATGCCGAAGTGAGATGATGTTTGTGGCTGTCTTGGAACTGTTCTGGGCTTATGGTAAGAACCCAATAAACTTAAGCTAATGTCGTCACCTGTTTTATTAGTGCAACGTGGCTCTCTGCCAGTTATTCTAACACAGAGCTAGAACGTGTGATGCGATAAGGAGTTTTTGGCTTGAAGACATCTTTGGGAACTGGCAGAATTGATATGAATTTAAAATGATTCCTTCTAAATCTCCAGTTTACAAACCTGGGTTTTGAAAATGCACCACAGGCATTAAAAAGAGCTTTCCTGATATGAAACCCTAATCAGGATATTAGAGTTTCCAAGTATAGACATTACTGAGCCCTTCAAGGAGCAGATGTACTTAAATATGAACAAGTGAAGTGGTAACCCAAGTACAATTAGTGGGAAGGCATAATGACACCGTTATTAGACTGGGGATATATAGAATCGGAGAAGGCTCCAAACAACTTCCTTTCACTGCCCAAAAATTATTATTATAGGAGGCTGGGGCGAGGGGAGCCAGGAGAACCAGCTTCGTAGGTGTGTTTCCTTTGCTGATGCCAGAACATAGGCAGCCACTCTGCAGTTTGGCAAATCTCTCTCCTGAGAGAATGAGGAGATAATTTGCAAGGCAGCTAAGCCCACATAACCACTAAAATGGAAATGAAATTAATGGAATAGTTTTTATATTCCCTCTCACACTCATCTGTAATAAATCACACAAAGCCACAGCATTTTTGCATGTATCACACAAATAGTCCTTTTCCTCGTACGTCTGCCTTTAAAGACCAGAGAAATAGATTCACTGCTGAGAGTCTGGGAGAAGCCAGTGTCTGCTCATAGACAGCTATCAAAGAACCAAGCCCGTGCAGGCCGGCTGGCATTTGTTTTGGGGACTGCTGGGCAGTGGCAGAATGTTCACATAAGAGGCGTGCAGAGAAAGACCCGTCCTGCCTTATATCTTCTGGTCCCTCCACCGTGTGGACCTGCACTTTTCACTGTCGGCTTTGTGAGGGAAGCCACGTAGCAAAGGCTTCCCTCTCTTCATCTTCTCTCGCATAACATATATGGAAACCTGAGAGCTGGTGCATTAGACGACTGGAGGGGCTCTTGAAAAAAAAAAAACCACCTTAGTCCTCAAGGAAACAAATGGAAAAAACTCTCCAAGAATAGCAAACATCCTTTGTGCTGATGTCCTACCTTTCATGCGCAATTTAAAAGGACTTTGTGCAAAAGAATGTTGTTGCCATTCCCAGCCAGAGGGTCAAGGTAAACCCGGGCACACAGGATAAAAGGACCCCCTCTCATTGTTCTTCATAGTCTTTAGCATTTAAACGGCTCCTTCCTTGAAACTAAGCAAAGAAAAAGAATCTGGGCCCGGAAGGTAAGAGCGAAATCATTTGAAAAGGGTGGTGTTTGCCTAAAGCTGTGTCTCAAACTCAGGGGTATCCGCTCCCGGAGGTCTAGCCTCCTTCCTGGGCCTGGGGGTACTTGAAATCTCAGGATAAAGTTGGATACAGCTCCGGTGGAATGCCTTCTACTTGAGGGTTCGTGTATCAGTTAGGAATGGGTTTACCTGCAAGTAACGAAAACAGTGGTTTAAACGAATAGGGGTTTAATTCGCTTACACAGTAAGATCTCCAGAATTGGGCGATTCTTGCTGTTCGGGATGCAGATTCTTTCTGTCTCTGCATCCTTAGCAGCCAGCAGTCCTTAGCACGTCAGCCTTTGCCCTGTCTCTCGCCTTCTCAGTGTCGCAGTGTGACTGCGGGGCTCTCGGGGACCAAGGCTGTGTGCGAGGCGGGAAGAAGAGGGCAGGTCCCTGAGCCGCGACAGCTGCCTTTGTCCCCTTTTGAAGAGAAGCAAAAGCTTTCCAGAATCCTCTTCCTAAAGATTCCACTTCACTCCCAGTTGCTGGAATTAGGCCATAGTTCATCGCTAGGTGGAGGGACCATTGCGTATCAGAAATCAGAGTTGCCTCAGTGGGCCCAGGCCAGTTATGACCCTGTATGTGGGGGTTGTCACCTTGCTGTCTGGAACAAAACAGGGCTTGAGTAGGGAGATCAATGTCTATTGCTCCAGGAGCAATGACGATTTGCTGCTCTATTAATGGGGTTCACACTAGTAAATGATTGGGAATATTTTTTTAAATGCCAAAGCAAGCAAGAATGCACAGCATGCCAAAATGCAAAATTTGCATTAAATTTTAAGAGAATATTAAAAAAACATTCATGCTTTCAGCATGCCAATGCAAGCCCACTTCCATCTTTAACTGATCTTCCTCAGCCCTTGCCCTTGTCTAAAGCACTTTCTACGTAGCGACATGGTGATCTTTGAAAGCCTAGTTAGCTCTATCATGAAAAACTCTATCATGTAGGTGGCAACAATGAATCGAGTAGAGACTTCAAAATAGTTGTGTGGTGCACACGACCCATGAATCAAGAGACCAGGGAGGTTCAGTGATGGACAGTGACTGACCTGGGATGAAAATATGGGTTTCAAAATAGGAAACCTGAATGGGAAGAGTTATTTCAGCCTCTCCCCCCAGAGCAAAGAGCATTTGCTGGTCTGTTCGGTCAGAATGAAGCGCAATTGCATGTGCCATGAATACTTGGACTTGTGGTCACTATGTGACAAGAAAAGGCAAACACAGTTCCCACATGCAGCTTGCTTGCTCCTATTCTGTGCAGCTGGGCGGATAAGTGGACGGGGGTCCCGTGGGGTCATGTCATCTCTCATCATGCGTGCCCTGCAGGAATAATGGAACATCCTTGGATTTAGATTTGGGGTGAGGTAGCAGAATGCGCTTTTTTTTCCTCAAGGCTACACAGGGTGCTCCAACCTGGCTTGTATGAGAGAAGCCTTCCGTGGCAGGTGCTGACTTAGGTAACGACTGATTTGGGCTCCTCTTTTGCTTCCGTCTCCCTCTGGCTCCTTGGGGCTGTGTTTTCAGGGCAGAGTCCAAGTTCTTTGCCATGATACCGTTAGTATGCCACCAAAACATTGTGCTTTAAATCTTGCAATTTGCTAAGATAAATCCCTTCATTGAAAAGTTGGAACAAAGGGTGGATGCTTCAAATGACAAAAGGTTTAGTTCCACGTTTACTGTTACTGTTGGAGACAGGGTTGCAAAAATAACAAATTAAGAAAAATCAGCAAAACTTTAAAAAAACTTACAAAATATCTTCTGTCCTGGACACTGGAGCAAATTTCAGATTCCCCTGCCTTGAATTTCTATAGTTGGTTTTAATTATTTCTTAAAGAGAAGATGGGGGCAGGGACAGACAGGTCAGAAGGTGAGCAGCCTTTTGAGTGCCTTCCAACAAAGAAGTGGTTCAAGTAGAGCAATAGGAACGCCATTGTCTCTGAGTAGCTGTTTGAATTGGAGAGAAGAAATGACAAATGCCTTTCATGTCCTACTTCAACTTCATTCCATTGCTAATGGCTGCCCCGAGGATTAAGGTGAGAGGGTTAAACAGGGCTCAGTGTGAATAAGCACTGAGGTTGATTAGTAATGTCTGCCATGGCAAAAGAGTAGTAAATAGCATCTGGTTTTGTCACCCTCATCTGCGCCCTCCAACCTGGATGATGGCCTTTCTCTGGAGTCCCAGGTGTCATCTCCCTTTGGAGAACTTCATCTCAAGGAGCACTGGAAACGGTAGTGACCGTTTATTTTCCAAGAGTGTCAGAAGGTTTAAACGCTGATGGAATTTGAGGGGAACACTGGAGGCAAGCACATCATCATGCTAGACAGGTGTGAGGTTCGTTCCCCGCTTTGTAACTCACTCTCACCACGGGAAATATTTCTCTCTCGTGTGCCACCGGAGCTAGAGTCATATTCCGGTTCAAACAGAACCTTTTTATTCAAAGGCCTCACACTCTGATGGGTAAAAAGTTGGAAAATGCCTGCGGGAAATTAGCAGCACAGCTTGCTTACCACTTTCAGCCTGTTAAAATCGCCCTCCACTTCATAAACTGAAGGCTATTTTGCTCCCAAGGGCCTGCTTCTGCATTGTTTCAGCTTTTAGAAATAATCCCAGAGAAGTAACCAGAAAAGTTTCAACTGAGATGAAAAACTCAGTTACTTTCTTTTATTATTTTGTTTCCTTACAAAGCCCGCGGATCACACCACACCATTCTTTCTGCAAAACAACTGAGAATTACCAGTAATTGGAACTATTTACATTCGTTGCTATCATGACAGAAACAGCTTTATTATATTACAGAGGGATGATTAATAGAAGACTGGGATTAAAGATTGCATCGCGGCGGGTGGGCCTCTTGTCTGATATGTCATTTCACTGATTACAAAGGAATGCAAATTATATCAACAGAAAAAAAATGTTTTTCTTTTATGCTAATTTTAGCCTAGCCCACCTGTGCATTAACTCATTTTCAATTATCTGGGGAAAGGTGACTTATAACCGGTTCACTAAAGTAGATTTCTGCCTTGTCGGCTCACCCCCTCTGATGTTAAATGCAGTTGAGTCATAGACTTATTTCAAACCCATTTTTTAACCCGTGCTTTCTCATTCCCGGAAAGATAAAATTCAAGCAAATAACTTCCATGAGCTCTAGGGATTTAGGAGACACTGTGGCATGATTTGAATAAGGTAGAAGGCTTGGCTTTCCTGGCACAGTGAAAAAATTAGAGCACTATTCTTGGCTACTTGACTATGATAATATTTTCATTTTCTAGGCTTGTGCCTGTTTTCAGGGGATCTCTAATACCTAATGTTGTTAATTGCACGTATTGTCAACGCCCTTCTTTGCCTCTTTCATAGGCCAAGACTAGGTGTGATAAAGATGAATCTTTCACATTTATTCAATAGAGCAAGAATGGGAATAAGTGTCATCTCAAACGCCAACTTCAAACAATTGTAGTGACTCCCTGGAGCCCCATGTGGCAAGTCCAGATTTAGTGAGGAAGACTGTGAGGGTCACTTAGAAATGTTCACTATGGGCAAGGAACAAACATTGGTGACTTGGGATACGGCTCGCCATCCTTACATTAGAAGTTGCATGCTTCTAATACCGTGTTTCCCCGCGAATAAGACCTACCCATAAAATAAGCTCAAGCAGAATTTCTAAGCATTTGCGCAATAGAAGCCCTACCCCGAAAATAAGACCTAGTGACGGGTGTGGCTACGCAGCACATCTGCACAACCCATGCATTTCATCATGGAGCAGTAAAGAAGAGGAGCAGCCCTTCTCATCTGCCCCATCGTGACAGCTACTATCCCAGAGGTGACTGGAAAGGTGCGGGCAGCCCCACCAACAAGGTCGGCTCCTCCTGTCAGGTCCCGGCCATCCTGTGTGTGCTGCAAGCTGAGGCTTTGAGGGGAAAATCACACATCCCCTGAAAATAAGCCCTAGGGTGTCTTCTTGAGGAAAAACAAATATAAGACCCTGTCTTATTTTTGGGGAAACACGGTAGGCAAAACCCCTCCCAAGCACAGCAGCTAAAGATGTGAGGTCTGAACAAGGCTGCCTGGGTTTAATGGCCAAGGGTCGTCATCACTTCCTAGCTGAGTGAACTTGGCGACATTTTAACCTAGCTATGGTTCAGTCTCCTCTGCAGAAAAGGTATAAAGGTATAAAATGAATTCTTCACTCCTAGGGTTATATATAGGAAAGGTTAAATGAAATAACACATATGGAGAGCTTAGTGACGTGGCTGGCACATAGTAAGTGCTCAGGCAACGCGTGCTGGAACGGAGACAAGAATGAAGGACGTGGCTGCATCTCTGTCTCCATGAGGGAGCTGAGGGAGGGAGCCCGAACGGCCCTGCTGCGGTAGGCATTTATAATTCAGAAATGCTCAGTCGTTAAGATGAGGGTCACAACCTTGTTATTCCAGGTTGTTAGTAAATGTGAGGACCTTTCTGGGTTTGGAGTAAGAACAATAAATGCAGAAGCCAAAGAAGCTGCAAATAAGAATTGGCTTGTCTGGGAAAATGGTTTTCAGATCCATACTCACCTTCCCGTGCATCTTCCCAGGTGTGATGTCAGTGGGACACAGTGGTGTCGTCTGTGCCGCCTCTGACCACAGGCAGAACAAGTGTGCTGGCCAGGGCTTACACCACAGTTTCCGGGCTGTCCCCACTCCCTCTGTTAGGGTCACCTGGATGTTCCCTGGCTCCCCACTTCGGTTACCAGTGTCAAGGATGAGTACTGGTACAGATTGGTTACCTGACAGCTTCCCTCTCTCCCCAGGCATCTTCCCCAGAATCCTTCACGAGGCCCCACCCATGCCATGCTAATTAGATGGCAATGAGCTCCAGGGCAGTTAAAGGTTGCTGGGAACTTTTTACTGTGTCCGTGCCCACCAGGGAACAGTTCCTAGCTGCAATTGGTTCCTAGCTGCAGTTTGGTTCCTGCTCTCCACCCTCAGCCACTCCCTTGCCACCTGCTTGCCCTGTGCCAGGGCTCACAGCTCCCGCTCCAGGGCTTTCTCCTTCCCTTCCATGGCCTCTCGGGAGAGCTTGCCTTTTACATCATCTTGATCTTCTCTGCAAACCCGTGGAGTGGGCGTTACCATCTCCTTTGACAAATAGGGAAACTGAGGTTGAAATGAAGGGTCATTTCCATTTAAAGAATTCTATTTTTTTTTTTTTTTTTTTGAGACAGAGTCTCACTGTGTTGCCTGGGCTAGAGTGCCATGGCATCAGTCTAGTTCACAGCAGCCTCAAAGTCCTGGGCTCAAGCGATCCTCCTGCCTCAGCCTCCCGAGTAGCTGGGACTACAGGCATGCGCCACCATGCCCGGCCAATTTAAGGAATTCTTATTGGCAAGGCCCAAATGGCTGATGCTTCCTGCCACAGGCATCCCGAGCCAGTTGCGGGGCAGAGCGCCAGGCCATCCCCGTGGCACCCAGGAGCAGACCCAAGTCTCCCAGCCAGGCGGGCCTCAGCCCTGGAGACAGACAACCATTCACCTGTTACAGGTGTCTGTGCATTCATTTCTTTCACCTGGAGACAGGAATTAAGTGGGCTACGTGACACTTTAAATCCACCTGTGAACATTTGAGTAGGGAATTGTTTTTAGGGTCTTGGTTCTGTGACTCATAGTTGGACTCACCTCAGTGCTTCTCTGGATGGTCGATTTAGGGTGTCGACTTGACTGGGTTGAAGAATCATAGATAGCTGGAAAACCGTTATTTATTCTCCATGCTTCATGGGATACAGAGCCCACGTCTCTTCTTCTGAAAGGGGCACCAGCTGGGTTTGCTTTCAACTAGAATGTCTGTGCTACCCCAGGTGTGGCTGCGAGGGTGTTTCTGGAGAAGATTGGGTCGTGGGTCTGTAGACTGCGTGGGGGAGACCCGTCCTCAAGGTGGGAGGGCATCACCCAATCAACCGGAGGCCCAGAGGGAACTAAAAGGCGGAGGAAGAGGGAGAGCCGAGATGTTTCTCTTCTCCTGCCCTTGGACGCCAGAACTCCATGCTCTCTGGCCTTTGGACTTTGCAACTCACACCAGCACACCCTCGTTCTCACCCCAATCTTGGGCCTCCACCCTCGGACCGAGAATGACACCATCAGATTCCCTGGTTCCGAGGCCTTCAGACTTGCACCGAGCCCAGATACAGGCGTGGCTCATTCTCCAGCTTCCAGAATGGGACTCCTCAGCCTCCACACTCACATAAGGAACTTCCCTAATTCCAGGTGAGCAGATGGGCAAGGACACACTGAGGGGCAGGGACTTCTCTTAGTCTTCCTCCAAGTGCGTTCTGCGGAGCCTTGCACCAGCATGCACGGACAAGACGAGAGTCCGAGCTAGTGGGTCTAGAGAGGGGGAAGCTGCCTGTCTAACAAGCATCTGGATGATTCGGCAGCGTATGAAAGGGGTACCAGTAACAAGACGGTATTCTCCGCGCTTGTCCCATCGTTAGAATCACCTGCTGGCTAAAAGCCCAGCTTCCCGGTCTCCTCCCCTTAGTGAGTTTAACGATCTGGCTTTTCTCATTTGGGTCCTTAAAACATCTTAATCACAGCTTAGGTTAAGGAATTTCTCCAAGATCAAAAGCAGTGAAGAGGAGGAGTCCCAAGCGGGTGCGCAGGCTACTGGACAAGGCATAGCGAGCCGGTCACAGAGACAGGCAGGAGTCAGGCCCCACCAGGAGGCACCGGTGTGGCGCACCTATCTGGGGCACGGGGCATGCTTGGGGAGCCTTGCTCACCCAACAGAGGGGTGCAAGGGCTTCTCCACAGTGTGTCTGGGCTTCAGGAAGGCGGGAAGCAGGCCTTGCTCTCAGACCGGTGCAGCTTAAGCTTTAGAAAAGACAGCCCCACCGCATGGACTCCTAACTGGCTAGCGTTTCGCTGAGGGCTAAAAACTTCTAGAGTTTCTAGTGTTGGTGACATTAGTAACCCCTGCTGCCTTTTGTTGGTAAAAAGCACACCAAAAAAAAAAAACCAAAAAAAACTTCCACACAAACAGGAAATCATGTTCTGAAAATTTAACTTCCATCATAACCCCCTACCCTTCTGTATCAACCCTTCTAGTCACTTACCCTTTGTTTCCTTCAGTTTTTACTTTCTCTTCCTCCCTCCCCGTGTGAGACTTAATAATCAGGACAGCCCAAAGGTCCAAACTAGCCAACCAGGGAAAGTTAGTGGTCCAAACCAGGGAAGTTAGTGGGAGAGCGATTTCCGTGAACAGATTAAAGGAGAATGGTTTAAAGCCCTTGCATAAGAATTCATTAGACCAAAGATAGCAAAAAAAAAAAAAAAAAAATTCATCTTTTATGCTACCCTCACTTCATCATACTGCATGGGGAGGATTCTAAGCTGACCCCTGGACCTATAGGGAAAGTCTGTGTTGCGATTGCTGAATGACCTTTGTCCTGGGCTCCCGAGAGATGCGCCGGGACCCATTTGCTAGGTCAGACTCTCTTTAACCGATTCCATGTAGCATCCAGTATCGCACTAACAAATAACGCGTGGTACCTATCTTTTCCACTGGGAGGGTGGCTGCTTGCACGAAAGTGCAAAGATAGGCTGAGGAATGCCTTCATCTCTTACTGTGAAGTTTCCTCCTGAAGCATTTTCGTAGCCCAGGAGTATAAAAGCAGGGGTTGAAAAACCTTTTCTCTAAAGGTCCAAATAGTAAATATTTTAAGCTTTGTGGGCCATATGGTCTCATCCACTGCTTAACTCACGTCGTAGAGAGAGAACAGCTGTAGACGATATGGAAATGATGGGCAAGGCGGTGCTCCAATAAAGCTTCATGGACGAACACGAGTGGCAGGCCTGGTGTGGGCTATGCACTGTAGTTTACTGCCCCCAGGTGTGAGGGATTCTCGGGGAGTAGTTATTACTCTGTGGACAGTAATAGACCCTGAAATTAAAAAAATAAGGCAGAGTTGATCAAAAAGTAAATGCCATGGAGAGTTCTGCAGAGAGCCTTCGCCATCTCGCATCTTGCCGATAGCACGTGCGTGCATACGTGGCCACAGCTTTGTGTCACGTTATGAGAACTGCGGCGTGGTTTGCCAGGCTGGGTGCAGGAAGGTGTAGTCGAGAATGTTCCGACCTTTGCCCTGCTGATGGCGTTTTTGCAGCAAACATCATCAGTGGCAGCTGACAGGCACTGAGTGAAAATAGCAAATGGTTTAGCAGACCAATATCCCATCCACTGTTAAAACATTTCTGAGAGTGTAGTGTTTTATTATTGATTTTTCTCTCCACAACATTCTTATTTGAGTCTGAATGTTTGCAAATATTCCAAACAAAATGGAGCTCCTGTTATCTGCATATATATTTGGCAGTGGTAGCTTTATTCCCTAGGACAGTTTAGAACTATTGTGCATTAAAGTATTTTTTTGGGCAATTGGGAGGTGAAGTTTGCGGTGTTTACTTTTATTGCTTGTAAGCGTTTAAAACTGGCTTTAAATTAATAATCAACTTCTTTTAAAAAAAGACCTTGGTAGCTAATTCTCTTGTGTATTATCTCCAATAAGAATTTTTCAGAGTTGTTTTCTCATTGTACTCTGGGTGAATATGCACTAGGTTCTGGGTGAATGTACATTAATATGCCTAGAGATTTGGTGAGAAATTTCTGCTTTGTTATTAATACTCTAAGTAAAAAAACTCAGTTTTTATGCTTAGGTCCTGGCTTTATTGAGAGCGCGGCTATGGAGTTTAAGAACTAGAGTGAAACCAATACAGGGAGGAGACTCGTTCCACCATACTCACTCTTCCAGAGGGAGAAGGACAAGCGAGGTCACGCTTTTCCTTGGCTGCTCTTAGTCCCTCATTCACCACAGAGCTCAACATGCCGCCGCTCCAAATGCAAATAACACTCAAGTCTCTATTTGTCAACTTCTAACACCTGCGGCACCTAGCAGGAAGTCCAGCTTGTTAGTTAATATCCGTGCCCCTCATTGCGTGTATCCTGAGTCTTCCAGCTTGCTCCCCCCTCCCATGTCTCCCTGCACCCCCCACGGACCCACCTGGCTATGGCAGCCACATGTGCCTAGTTAACTTGCTCACCCCCAAGGACAATTCAAATCTTTGCACAAATCAAACCTCCTGATTTCTGGGAGGCCGAGGTGGGCGGATCATTCAAGGTCAGGAGTTCGAAACCAGCCTGAGCAAGAGTGAGACCCCGTCTCTACTAAAAATAGAAAGACATTAATTGGCCAATTAAAAAAAATATACAGAAAAAATTAGCCGGGCATGGTGGCGCATGCCTGTAGTCCCAGTTACTCGGGAGGCTGAGGCAGGAGGATCACTTGAGCCCAGGAGTTGGAGGTTGCTCTGAGCTAGGCTAATGCCATGGCACTCTAGCCCGGGCAACAGAGTGAGACTCTGTCTCAAAAAAAAAAAGAAAAAACAACCTCCTGATTTCCCTGTCCCTCCGTTTTCTCTTGCCCTCGTCCCCATCCATGAGATTCTGGGACTCAATTATCTTCCCTGAGTTCAAGTCTCCTTTCTTCTTAAATTCAGATTCTACGTCAATTTTAGAGCTGGAGAGAAAACAAACAATTTTTAAGATGAGAAGAAGGATAACTCCTTACCTACTTGTTAATAAACTTTTCCATATAAGAATTTTTTTAGGTGTTTTCTAACATACTGTGAATTACACTGCGATCCAAGAATATGGATTATATAATGATGATTCTTCGAAGTTGTCATAGCAGTGGGTCAGTGCTCACAAATGTTTTATTGGAAGGCTTCAGAAGAATGTAAGGTCACTAACAGTTAAACCAAGCAACTTATTTGCATTGTTCAAATTTTGTGTATCTTTTTTGTCAGCTTTAGCTCTCAATAATTGAGAGCTATTTCAAAGCCTAAGGCTATGTTGGTAAATTTTCAATTTCTTCTTAATTGTCTTCAAGTTTAGAACTATTATCTAATCTTTGTAACAAACTTTTATCATTATGTGATCTTCCTTATCCCTAATGATACTCTTTGACCCAAATGCTCTTTTGAATGACATGAATACAAATTCCTCAACTTTCTTTTAGCATTTTCTGGTATATCTTTTTCCATTCTTTTTCCTATAATTTTTATTTTCTTCTATTTAGGTGTATTCCATCACAGCACAGAGCAGGATTTTTAATCCATTGTCTTATCTTTTAAATGGGAATTTAGTTGACCAATCTTAGTTGTGATTATTGTTATTTTACAATTTATTTCTGTTTTTCTTTTCCAGTTTTAGTATGCTGCTTGTGACTTCTCTCTTGCCTCGTCTTAGATTTTTTTTTATACTTTCTCTACTGGTTTGAAAATTATATAATCTATTTTTATTCTTGAATTTGACATTTTGCCATGTATTTTTTATTTGAGGCAGTCTAAAGTCAATCAATCTTACTCTTCTCCTTAGCAAAATGGAGACCTTAGGATGTTTAAATTCTGACTGTCTGCATGGCTTACATACTATTATTCAGTATTTGAAGGTATTTACCTTTTAAATCATCCCAAATCGCCATTAATTTATGCAGTCAGTAGTTGTCTAGACTCACTCACATATTTATCACTTTGCAGCTCACCATTCATTACTTACATTTAGACTTTCTGGTATAATTCTTCCATAATTACATATTTTAGAAGATTTTTTAAAGGAAGGTTTGTGGTGGCAAACTCTATATTTTGGTTTAACTGAGACTTTTCCCTTTGTTCTTGAGATGTCTACTGTAGACATCTTTCTATTCTAAATGACAGCTATTTTCTCTCAGACCTTTGAGCATATTATTTGAACATATTATTTGGGTTGTATTCTGGCTTCCATTCTTGCTGGAAAGAATTCTTTTGGTCAGTCTAATCAGCATTCCTTTTTAGGTGATCTGAGGTTTTTTGTTGTTGTGTTTTTTTTTTGTCTTTTTAGCTGCTTTTAAGATCTTTTTCTTTAATGTTCTATAGTTTCATTACAAATATCTAGCTATGGGTTTGTTGTTGACTTTTCCCAGGACTCCCTGTGCTTCTAGAATCTGCACATCCATGTTGTTTTCCTTAATTGTGAAAAATTCTCAGCTGTTTCTATGTGAATGACTCATGTGAAGCCAAACGTGTGTTCTGCCAAGTGTGTGATGTTCTGTGCGTGTCAATTAGATCAAGTTGGTTGATAGTGTCGTACAACTCTTTGTCACTGATTTTTCTGTCTTTGTGTATAATTACTGAGAGAGGAGTGTTAATCTCCAACTGTAACTGTGGATCCATCTGTTTCTTTTTTTAGTTCCTCCAGTGTTTTAGAATTCTGTTAGGCACACATACATTTAAGATCTTTATGTCTTTTTTTTATAAGCTGACTCTTTATATCATTATGAAGTACTTTTTATCTGGAAATATACCTTAGTCCAAAGTCTAATGTCCATCTCTCATATAAATAATCCAGTTTTCTCAGTAGTGTTTGCATATTATACCTTTTCCATCCATTTACTTATAACCTATTTGTGTCTTTATAGATGTAGTTGGGACTTGACATTGGCTGGAACAACCGATCCACCATTTGGAATTGGCCCAAAAGATGTAATCAGATCACCAGCCTGATATAATATCTTTATTTTGGCCATTAGGAATTTGAGAGTAGGAGAGAGAAAGTGAGTTTTCAAGATCACACAGCCAGTGACTGCAGATGGGAACAGTGAATTTAAGCTCACGATGCTCAGTTATCTCTTGTCTCATCATTTGCATAGATATTTAAGAGTTCCTCAGTTATCCCACATGTGGTTCTGATTTTCAAAGAAATGTTTCCAGTCATGGTCAGTAGGATGAGAGCCGCGGTTCTGAGATAGTTGAGAGCCTTTGGCTTTGCCTGGTTTAGCGACTAGCTCAAGACGATATCCAGTCCTTAGTGCCAAACCATTCCTCCTACAGCTTCAAAGGTTTTGGACAAGTTCAAAAGCTTTGAAGTGTAAAACAAGACAGTTCAAAAGCCAGTGTCCCTTTAAAAGGGGGAGAAAAGTCTACCCATGTGCACACTTGGCCCTTGACCTCTTTTGATGCCCCTCCTCTGAGAAGGCAGACCCTGCTGCATCTCAGCCCCTCCATCCTGTGAGGCTGCGGAAGTTTCCTTCAAATCCTCCATTCCTTATTGCATCCATTTAAAGCAACAAAACACTTTAAAAATCCTTCCTGAACTTGAGGGGTATGCTATTGGTTTGTGTGTTTTTTTTTTTAAGTGGTGATGGAAATAAAGCATGTTGCCCTCTTTTTGAAGTTGAAATGATAGAACTATTCAGAGATCCTCCAAGAAGCTCACTTTGTGGTTTGCTTGAATCTGCGTTTACCGTCTCTGAGCTCTAAATGAATATCGTCGGTCGTGCAGACATATGGGTTTCAACTAATGCCATAAAGTCTTGGAAATTGTAGGAGGAGAGACACTGGATTTCCACTTTAGTCTTTGCTAACCAGCCGTTTGATCTTGGGCAAGTAACTCAATTCCTCTGGGTCTCAGTATCCATATCTGTTCAATAAGACATTTGGAGTTTCCAGTCTCTGAGATTTTCTTCTTCAGCTCTGTTCCAATGCAATTTTTTTTTTTTTTTTTTTT
>VBSM01000316.1:1260827-1288346 GCA_008086735.1 Cheirogaleus medius
CTTGGCCTCCCAGAGTGCTAGGATTACAGGTGTGAGCCACCGCGCCCGGCCCATCACTTTAAACATTCTGAATATAGTTTATTTCCTTCAACCTGCCATGCCCCCTCGATCCTCTGACCCTTTGCACATTCTGTTCCCTCCTTCCTTGATTATTGCTCCACCCAAACTAGCTGGTTCTCATTCTCCCTTCAGCCCCTAGTTTAGAGATTGCTTGCTTTGGGATGACTTTTCTAAATACTGCATCTTTTCAATGTTTTTCTGCATAACCTTGCTTACAACATATCAAATAGTATATTTCCCTTGTCTGTGTCCAACATTCATTCAGTCCATCATTCTGCTCATAAGAAATTTAACAATAGCCACTGCCACTAATGCTTATTGAATGCTTTTTGCATACAAGGCACTGTTCTAAGTGCTGTACATGTGAGGATTAAATGAATTAAAGCAACAACTGAATATGGTCAGCACTATTAATGCTGTTGTACGGATGAAACGGGAACAGAGAGGTTAAGTCAGTTGTCTAGGATCTCATAGCTGGAAGAGGTAATACTAGTATTCAAACCGAGACAGCTGGACCTCAGGACCCACATTTTTAAGCAGTGCAGGCTTTATTTGCCTTATTTTTACTTTTTCAGCATCTAGTGTAGCTCCAAACACATAGTAGGTGCTCAATTAATAGTTGAAGAAAAAATGAATGATGTATCTGGGCAGTGTGTTAAAGTCATCAGAAATCACATACAAGTATAGAAATGACCACATATCACACTTGATGCCTTCTTATGTTGCCAAGCTGCTGGGTGAAACTTTTTCAACACCAGATATTACAGTTTTCCTTTGCTTCCTCCCAAAGCACATAGCGCTCCATAGGAAACCATGCAAATCTAATTACCTGTTAGCACTTTTTCCCCTACAAAAATATGTTTTATTTGGAAATCAATGAAACCGCTTTTGATTGAATAACTCCCAGAGGGGATCTCCTAGAAAGCTTCTAGAATCAAAGGGAAAGGAAGGTTTACAAAATAGGTGAGAGCCAAGTTATACTCGGAAAACAAGTATGCATATGATCTCTCTAAGTGAGCAATCTATTCGTTCATTCATTTAAAATGCTGTTATTGGCATCTTCACCACCACCTGGCTCTTTATTCACCACTGGACACTCGGGGGTGAGTCATCACAGGATTTTTCAACTCCTTGCTGCAATTAACTAGAAAATATCTTTGCTGTCGATGGGCACTCGTGTTGATTTTTTTTAAGATTCAATGCCCTGCTCAGGGCATAACTACCGTGTTTCCCCGAAAATCAGACCTACCCATCAAATCAGCCCTAGCAGGATTTCTAAGCATTTGCGCAACAGAAGCCCCACCTTGAAAATAAGACCTAGTGACGGGCGTGGCTACGCAGCGCATCTGCACAACCCATGCATTTCGTCGCGGAGCGGTCAAGAACACGAGCAGCCCTTCTCATCTGCCCCAGGAGAGCTCTGTGGCTCGACAGGAGAGATTGGGGCCAATGGTCCTAAAGGAAATAGAGTCGCAAGAAATTCATTACTGGGCATCTACCCAAAAGAACAAAAGACACTCTATGAAAAAGACACGTGCACCCGAATGTTTATAGCAGCACAATTCACAATTGCAAAGTTGTGGAAACAACCCAGGTGCCCATCAATACATGAGTGGATTAACAAAATGTGGTATATGTATGCCATGGAGTACTATTCGGCTTTAAGAAACAATGGTGATCTAGCACCTCTTGTATTTTCCTGGATAGAGCTGGAACCCATTCTACTAAGTGAAGTATCTCAAGAATGGAAAAACAAGCACCACATGTACTCCCCAGCAAATTGGTATTAACTGATCAACACCTAAGTGGACATATAGGAATAACATTTATCGGGTGTTGGGCGGGTGGGAGGGGGGAGGAGGGGATGGGTATTTACAAACATAATGAGTGAGATGTGCAACATTTGTGGGATGGTCACGCTTGAGGCTCTGCCTCGAGAGGGCAGGGGGGCAAGGGCAATATACATAACTGTAATATTTGTACCCCCATAAATGCTGAAATAAAAAATAAATAAAACAAAAAATTCAGGATGGAATTTGGGGTTTGGAGAGTTGTGATGATGTTCCAGAAGAAGCCGATTTAACTATACTTGAATCAATGTAGATTGTTGTACTTTACTTAAAAAAAAAACCACATCCCCTGAAAATCAGCCCTAGGGTGTCTTTCTGAGGAAAAATAAATATAAGACCCTGTCTTATTTTTGGGGAAACACGGTAGCTACTATAATTCTCACGCCTTTGCCCCCCGCCCTGGCCCATCCCTCCCATATCCTGTCTGCCACCTCCGACTACCCGCTGTTTTACGATTCTACAAATACAGCAAATCATCTGGATGCCTGGTCATCTCCTCTATTCCCACGAGAATAGCTAGTACACAAATAGACTGTGCATTCTCTAGAGTCAGAAGGAGAAAGTGATGAGTTAAAAGAAACGTCACGTTACTATCCATTCTTACTTACTCTCTTTTGAAGTTCAGGTTTTAGGCTAGAACAGGCTAAGTGTTGACCGTTCAGAGTGGCATGACCTTCTGCTGTATTGAGTGCTTATATTTCTTGCTGCATGTTTATCAAGTAGCTCGTCTGTGCTGGACACTACTCCAGGCTCTGGGTGGAAAGGAAAGATTGTGTCCCTGCATCCAGGGAGCTTATAAAGCCCACTGTTAACTCGCTAGCAGTCAGACATTGAGCAGGTTCGTTAGCGCACAAGCTTAAGCCTCTCTCAGCAAAGTGCAGAGGGTTCTGAAATTCCGAGGACCAATGCAACAAGTTCAACTCGTTACCTTTTTGCTTAGCAAGATCCGGGAGACAAGTGATGAAGTTTAGTTTGACAAAAACTCTACAAGCTTGTTTTTGGCTCCTTTGCCCCGAGGGAAGTGGCTGCCCATCTTCTCAGCAGGCTGGAAGCCATCGTAGCAGATGGTCCCGGGCTGCGTGTGCCAGCCACGGAGTGTGTGCCTGGCATGTGTGCACGCACGTGGTGCTGCTATTGTCCAAGCAGCAGGATGTCCATGTAGCGTGTTTTCTGGTGCTTGCCAACGGAGGCTGGGGAGGGAGGAGGAGTCCACGAGAGGAGGTCCAGACGTGGCTTGCTTGCTTTTATGATCCTCCGCATGCAGGTTCATTGCTTTGCAAGACCCAGAGGCAGAACTAAGGGGTTGACAGAATTCTAGAAGCCCATGGCAGTTGGAAAGCCCAAAGCCAAGTATCTGCTGGGCATATTCATTGGCAGCTGATCTTCTGGCTGTCGCTGCGTCTCTGGTACATCATTTCTCTCCCAGCTGAGGTCTAACTAAGCATTTAAATCCGAAAACACTGGCCCATCAGTGTTCATGCCTGACTTGCCAGCATTATCATGCACCTTTGGTTTTCCTCCTGGGCTCTCGCCGACTCCAATGGACCTGTACTGTAAGACTCACTTTAATAATAAGTTAAACTATTATTTTCCTATATGATGTCATTGATTACTTTTGGTCCAAATTCCGGTCTTGATTGTTACTGTTTGATTTAAGCTCTTCTCTTAAATACTCTGAACTTCAGTGTCCACATCTATAAAATTGGGAGAAAAACATTATTTCTCCTTGGCTGCTGGGATGATAGAAATTAAGTGTGCATAAAAGGATTTGCAAACCATATATTCTCAAATATTCATATGGCTACTATTACTATTAGTCATGTGATGGCGATATCTAGAAATCTCAGATGAGTAGAGGGGGAAAGTTTAAATAAGTGAAAAGTACTCAGGGCTCTAAATGATGCATGGATTTAAACTAGTTTTCTTTCTGTAATATGGGGATGGGGATAGCTAGGTTGTATGTTTATATGTGAGAATTAAATGACACTGTGGGTGAGACCGACCATAAATCTCTTCTCCCATTTAACTCTGTGTGTCTCTAGACAAGTCACTTAACCTCTCTGAGCCTTCGTTTCCTCATTTTAACAAGGAAGAGGATACTACCTACTTTTTATCACTGCTGAAACTACTAAAAAAGGATGAATTATAGAATGTGTCTGGCCTGGAGTAGGCTTTTGATAAATGTGAATTGTGTTTATCTTTCACTGTTATTTATCAAGGGAAAAGCATTCCCAGAGGTTGAGTGTTCATGGTGAATTTTGTAGGAAAATAACCTCATTTTGCTCCTTCTCAAATTTTATGGGGATGGCCTGACCATAGGAAGTTGGGCACAGATAGAAATAACAGCTCTCAGCATCATGAATAAATCTCTTTAGCTAAACCCTAGGAAGGAACAACAACATGTTAGTTGTAAAAATGTCAGTGAGCTGTCTATTTCACCATTATTGTTCCATGTCTCCTGTACTCTTTTCAGTTAAGTGATCGATTATCTCGGTATCGTTTAGCATTAGCCTAAGATGTTTGTGGTTAAAACAAGACCCCTCAACAAGTCATATATTAATATAACCTGTCCCGAGTTCCGGCGTTTTCCACAGGTTGCTATTGGCACTTTCCAGTGGCCTGCATTCATTCATTGCTTTTTAATCATATATTAGGCACCCACAAACCCACCACCCTAGACAAAATCTAACACCTCCACCTATGTTAACCTCACGATCTCCTACCCCCTGCTACATCCTTTTGTTGTTTCTAAACTTCAAAAAACCACCATCCTGAATTTTATGCTCAATTCTTTGCCTAATTTTTAAATAGTTTTCATGCCCATCTATGTACCTTTATGAAGTATACCTTTTGTTTTAATTGCTTTTAACTTTATAAAAACGTATGCTTTTGTTCACTTACTATTACGTTGCTAAGATTCATCCAGCTCGCGTATCATTTTAGTTCATTTGTTTCGACTGCCGCGTGACGTTCTGTTAGGTGAGTCCGCCACAGTTTGTTCTGCTATTAACAGGCATTTAGCCTGTTCTCGTTTTTTCTCTTGTGAGCAGTGGCTTTTTAAACACACCTCGTAATGTCTTCTCCTATATATGCGCAAGCACGTGTCAGGTATTCCACCTGGGTGTGGAATTGCTATGTCACGAGCTAAACAACAAGTCTGCTTTGTGCAAGGTTTCTCCAGCTTGGCACGGTTGGACTTTGGGTAAATCCAAGAGTGTTGCAAAGTGGTTGGACCAGTCGTCATACTCACCAAATGTGAGTGTGTCGTATACACATGTGCCCTCCAGGACACTTGGTCTTGTCAGACTTCGGCATTTTTGCCAATATCTTTTAGCGTGGCAACGTAACCAAAAGCTATCTTTCTTTCTAGCTACCCCTCTGACCCTAGGCTGTAACTATAACCAACCTGTTCTCCTTTGATTAAAGGGGCCCATTGTTTTTTATTTATTTTATTTTATTTCAGCATATTATGGGGGTACAAATATATAAGGTTATGTATATTGCCCTTGCCTCCCTCCTCACTCTGGTCTAAGCTTCAAGCCTGTCCATCCCCCAGATGGTGCGCATCGCACTCATTATGTGTGTATATACCCCTCCCCTCTTCCTGCCTCCCATCTGCCCGACACCCGACAGATGTTATTCCTATATGTCCACTTAGGTGTCGATCCGTTAATACCAATTTGCTGGTGAGTACACGTGGTGCTTGTTTTTCCATTCTTGGGATACTTCACTTAGTAGAATGGGTTCCAGCTCTATCCAGGATAATACATGAGGTGCTAGATCACTGTTGTTTCTTATAGCTGAATAGTACTCCATGGTATATATACGCCACATTTTATTAATTCACTCATGTATTGATGGGCACTTGGGTTGTTTCCACATCTTTGCAATTGTGAACTGTGCTGCTATAAACATTCAAGTGCAGGTGTCTTTTTTTATAGAGTGTCTTTTGTTCTTTTGGGTAGATGCCCAGTAGTGGGATTGCTGGATCAAATGGTAGATCTACTTGTATCGCTTTAAGGTATCTCCATATTGCTTTCCACAGAGGCTGAACTAGTTTGCAGTCCCACCAGCGGTGTATGAGTGTTCCTATCTCTCTATGTTTATTTTTTTGGGACTTGTTAATAAAGTGCATTCTCACTGGAGATAAGTGATAGCTCACCGTGGTTTTGATTTGCATTTCCCTCATGGGGCTCATTCTTCTTATTTATTCATCCTGCAAATGCTGGAGTAGCAACCTCATGCCCAGAACTGGCTAGGCACGAGGTACAAGGGTCAAAAAGGAACGTGTTCCTGCTCCCGTGCAGCTTGCATGCTAGCGGAGGAAGTAGACACTAGTCAAATCACCGCACTGTTCAGCAGAAAGGGACAGAAATACAGTGTGGAAGACCTGCAGCAGGGGAATCTGACCCAGTCACCAAAGTCAGGAACGCACAAGAGAGTGGAGAGCACCAGGGTTTCTAGGGGTCGAGAGTCGGGGGCTGTGGCTTGAGGTGCTGCGGGAGATGGAGGTGAGGGTCGGACTACGCAGGGCCTTGCTGGCCAACTTCGGGGGGTCTAGGTGTTGCCATAGAAACAGGGGAGGCCATTTGTATCAGTCTGCTCAGGCCGCCACGACAGAATGCCGCAGACGGGAAGGCACAGACGGCAGAGATACGTTCTCTCACGGTTCTAGGGGCAGGAAGTGTCCCAAGATCAAGATCGAGGTGTGGGTATGGTTGGTTCTGGTGAGGGCTCTCCTCCTGCCTCGCGGTCGGCTGTCTTCTCACTGTGTCCTCAACAAGGCCTTTCCCGTGTGCCCACACTCCTGCGTCTTCTCTTTTTTTTTTTTGAGACAGAGTCTCACTCTGTTGCCCGGGCTAGAGTGCCGTGGTGTCAGCCTAGCTCACAGCAACCTCCAACTCCTGGGCTCAAGCGATCCTCCTGCCTCAGCCTCCCGAGTAGCTGGGACTACAGGCATGCGCCACCATGCCCAGCTAATTTTCTCTATATATTTTTAGTTGGCCAATTAATTTCTTTCTATTTTTAGTAGAGACGGGGTCACAGTCTTGCTCAGGCTGGTTTTGAACTCCTGACCTTGAGCGATCCTCCCGCCTCGGCCTCCCAGGGTGCTAGGATTACAGGTGTGAGCCACCGTGCTCGGCCCTGGCGTCTCCTCTGATAAGAATGAATACCAGTGCTGTTGGATTAGGCCTCCACCCTTAGGACCTCCTTATAGGTTCTGTCTCCAAATACAGTCCCATTGGGGGTTAGGGCTTCGACATATGAATTACTTTATTTTTTAAATTCCTTCGACGATACAGTCATTCATTCAGCATCTATGAAGGAATAGATGGTAAGGAATAGAAATGCTTACACTTGTAGGTGCTGGGAGTACAGCAGAGAAAAAAAACAGATGAAAATTTCTGCCCTTGTGGGACAAACCAGGCCCAAAACTGGAGCAAAGTTTTGTTAATAATACCTAGTCCCATGCCAGAGGAGGTCATTCTTTTTTGCAAAATTTGAGAGGGAGTGAGGGTATGAAATTCAGAGGGGGGTTGTGAGTCTGGAAGGAAAAGAAAGTACAGACATCTGGGATGGGGGGATGGGAAAGTGAGTGTCTGTCCTGGGAAGTCATCACACAGACAAGGACCTGCCGCCTGCCTAGGATGGGGCGTTAGTGAGGTGACTGTCCCCCCTCCTCCAGATGGAAGATTCTAGTCTGTGAAAGAGCCGGCCCTTCTGTCTGGGTGATCCCTAAGGCACTTCACCTCTTATAATTCCTCTTGTGACATTGTGAGCCAAGAGAAGAGAATGACCTTCCTGTGCATATAAACCCTTACAATAGGAAACAAGAGGGCCTAGGAATCCTAGACAGTCATCATTTACCCTAAATTTCAATATTTACTTTCCAATAGCTGAACAGCCACCTCACTTCCTCTGCCAGGGCCCTCCCCAGGCCTTCTCAGTTAAATAAGAGTCAGATGGGAATGGATCAAGTGTCTAACGTTAAAACAATTAAGCCTAAAAAAAATGCTGCCGCAATGATGTAATAAAAAAACAACAGAGGATGTGTTTGAAATTCACTGAAGCATAAAACTAAATTAAGTAGATAAATGCCTATTTTTAATTTGAACCTATGGTAAAGACTGGTATTTAGGCATTAATTCTTAAACAAAGGGCTGCTGTCAGGGTCCTGAGATAAATAGCATATGTTCAGAGGTAAAAGGAGGCCCCAAATTAGACAAATTTAAATAATCTAGGATGCTGAAAGAAGACATAAATATGCATTTGCCGGCGTTCTCTGGGAAGCGAGGTGAGTGCCTCCGGTCTCTGGATTGGGAAATACTGCCATCTCCATCCATTCATGTTAACTCAGATGTAATTTAATACTTTGCCCCTCACAGGATAAATCTCCCATCTGTTTATTTGCTCACTAATGTTGATTTCAAAATCGTTCCTTCAAAAAATAAACCCAAAAGCATTCTGTATAATTAGGAAAAAAAAAAAGTAAACATTTTGATGAGGAAAACAATAGAAATAATACGTCCTGAGAATCTGTTTCTTGATGACATTGGACCTGAACTCTGACTCCTCACTAACATAGCTCTTTGTTACTTGACGGGAATCACTGGGGGTTGGTGCAGTTCCCCAAACCCTGACTTTTCCTGTCTCCAGAACCGCTATTATTTTGGGGCAGATTCCAATACTTCACAGAGGAACTCTGGGTAGCAAGGCTAGGCTATTTCGTGAAAAGTAATTACGAAGGTCAGGGTTCTCGCAGATTGTAAAGTCTGCTTACGCTGATTGAGCAGAAAGAACATTATCACAGAGAATTGGGTAGCTTAATGAATTTCCAGAAGGACCAGAAATCAAGCTGAGATCTATACAACCAAGAACTTGGGGCTAAAAGAAATGCCCAACGGTAGCACGGACTATCGTAACTGGAACCCCACTCCTAGCCTTTGCATCACTTGATACCAGTGATGTTGGGACCTCCTGAGCTGCCCCCAGGAGAGTCCTATACCTTCCACATAGTGCTTGGCAGAAGCTCCAACGTCTCGCTTGCTGCAGCCTCCTTATACTGCTCATGGTAAACCTCCGAGTCTCCTGGAAGTGCGTGTCTGCCTGGAAGCCTCCAGCTCACCTGCCTTACTCTCTCCAAGGGAGCCTGGGAAATGCGGTCCGCTATAGTCGGGAAGACATCCCACGGTGGGGGCCCCAGGAGCCCACCTGCTGGAAACGAGTAGCCTCACCATGCTGTTCACCTATTTTCAGACCTTCCTCCATCTGCAGGGCGTCTTTCCAAAATAAAAAAATCAGTCCTAGAAAAAGGTATTATAATAAATGCTATTATATATAATGCTATTATAATAAACTCTCATATCCCAATGGCTTTCAACAATCAAGGTTTCAAGGTTTCTTTCTTGATCCAAATCTGATATCAATGAAGTGAAAAACTATAATTCTCCCACAGAAAGAGGTACCACAAGTCATATGGCCAAACTTGATATAAATGGGTCACAGAATGTATAATCTTCTCATAATTAATATTTTGAACCAGTATTACAGGCATTCTATCTAGGAAGAAATTTAGCAAATGTTGAGCTTTATGGTACTTAATATTACTTTGGAGGCATTTATAAGTGTATTAATAGGAAAATTATATTACTCAGAATACTCTCAATTCACCCAGCTTAAAAAACAAAATGGAGAAAGACAGCGAGAGAGAATCTATTAGTATGTAGTGTGAAGAAGATACTGAGAGATCGCCTACGATCTGTGTATTAAACTTAGTAAGCAAGGAAACAAGCTTTGGGGACAGGAACGGGGCTGCAAGATCTCCAGGACATAGCCGTCTCTCCCTCGTCCTTCCTCCACCTTTCCCCCAGCTATGTGCCCATTCAGTTCAGTCACTGCTAACAGGGCCCAGCCCGGCTCAACCTGCCTGGCTATGCCCAGATTACGTGTCTTCCCTGGGTATGTGTGGTGTATATTTTGTGATTGGCTGCTCCATTAAAGCTGTATGTTTTAGTTTCTTTCCTGGTGGGTGACATGGCTGTCAGCAGTTCTGTATTTACATTCTCATAACGCATCATTCCCATCAGACTTTAATAGAATGCCTGTAATACTGGTTCAAAATATTAATTGTGAGAAGATTATACATTCCCTGACCCATTTATATCAAGTTTGGCCATATGACTTGTGGTGCCTGTTTCTGTGGGAGAATTATAGTTTTTCACTTCACTGATACCAGATTTGGATCAAGAAAGAAACCTTGATTGTTGAAAGCCACTGGGATATGAGAGTTTATTATAATAGCATAACTGAGCCTAAGCTGACTAATACAGACAACTTCTTTCTTCAAATATTTGTATATTAAAATCTCAAGGCAGGACTCTATTGGCTCTGCTGTCCAGATCTTGAACCAGTCGCCATCATTGGGAGGGGAGCAGAAATGTGATTGGTTGGCCCAGGAAGTCACATGTACGTTTCTTTGACCAATGAGGAAAGCTTTAGTGGTTGAGAGTGTAATGAGGGAGGGGCTCGACGCTATCAGAACTTTATTAATCGGGGAGGGGAGTGATATGGTTCTCAAAAGGAAAGGAAGCATAGGTGGCTAAAAACACATGTCCACTAGAATTTCTTCCTTTATCATCTTTTAAATTCCAAAAAACTTCCTCACCTACCTCTCAGGGTTGCTAGTCTCTCTGTATGTATTCACAGAAGGCTACGGGCAGGTGTCACCGAAAAAGTTTTCTTGGAATATAAAGAGAAATCTTACTTCATTTGGGGTTGACCTGTCCCGTGTTAAGAGGGTAAAAGTTTATTTCCTACTTCTCTTTCAGGAGGCCAGAGCTGTGCTGTGCTTTACTTTTTTGATTTGTATCAAAGACTAAGTGGCTGTTTCATCTTCTTTTATAAACAGGACTCATCCTTTCTCCATTTCAGTTCCCAGAAGGCTCGATAAAACATAAAGCTGCAACCTCAAAGAAAACAAAGCTGTGGATTCTTCCCCTCACCTGCATAAATATAACTACACTTTGTACCTTGTCCCCAGTCTGCCCTCACCTTGAGAAGGACGTGAGACTGGACCCACCATGGGGAGGGAGTGTGTGTTACCAACGTATTGATGACCGCCTTGTCTCTGTAGCAGACATTCCCTTGAACACCTGTGCCTTAGAGAAGTCTGCCAGACTGCTGTGGGGCCACCGATTGTGCTGACATTTGTGGTCAGGGCGAAACTGTTTGCTAAACCTATTGAAAACACCATTTTTTAATTAAAATCTGGGCTCTCGTAACACAGGAATAAATGAACATCATCTGTTATTTTGTATCGTTGGAGTCTAAAGTCTAACGAATGCATTTCCTTGGGAGCTGCCTCTGGGATTTCATACCTGAATTGAATTGTTGGTAAAGTGTAAATTGAGAATTTTTTCCCCTTGCAGTTTAGCCTAATGTCTACAAGATAGGTCTGTTTTTCTAGCAGGGTCAAACTTATTCCTGAACAGAAGTGATTAGACAACACAGAGAGCCTCACTGCCATCTTATATCTACTCTGGAAGATTGTGCTTTTTAAAGCCAAGGGGTCCTACTGCCCACGGAAGGGCTAGGATGGAGCAATTAATATAAAGATGGCACTATATCTTGTATTCTTACTGATATTAATGTTCAATCCATATGGGAACTAAATTTTTTCTTGGACTTGTATTTCAACTGATTCTGTCTACCTTGGAGAGCTAAAACATGAATACGATAGGATTTTAATTGTGCTTAATGGGAAATAGTCTAATAACGCCACATACTTTACATGTGGGGAAGTTGAAGTCCAGAGAGAGAGGAAGGACCTGTACAAGGTAGAGCTGTGATTTAGTAACAGTGGGGCTGGGGTGAATATCCAGTTTCTTTGTGTCTCCTTTCTGCTCCATTAACATTTCCCAAAGTATCGGGGGTCCTGCTATGGGTAATCTTCAATGGATTTGGAGAGTTCATGCTGAAAGAGGAATTCCTCTTTCAATTCCCTTTCAGACTCCAACAAGGAGATGGTCTTAATTCAATGTCATACTTTATACTTCTGTGAATATTTTCTAATCTTTTGTACAACAAAGAGGTAGTGAGCCTCATTAAATTCTGCTAGATTTAATGATATAGCTTTGTTTCTATTGAATTTATGTTCAGTTATGTTCTGTCTGACTAGTGATACTGCTTTTGATTTTCAGTGGCTACATAAAAGTTACTTTTTAAAATAAAATTTAAAAATAAAGCAAGTTGATTAAAAAAATTAAGAATTAGAGGTGACCTAAGGATATGGTAACAACTTAAATTTTCCCTAGGGCTGAAGTTTGGGAAAGCAGAGTTATATTGCATTGCTTTTCTATAGGCTTCAGAAATAATTGGCTACCAATCCTCACCACTATTTGTATGTATGGATAGAAATAGATGTATATTAAAACTTTCTTAGGCCACATCCTGATTTTTTTCCTGATTTGAATGAATTCCCTTTGGGCTTGGGCTACTTTGCACGACCCTCTTAAGGCAACTCTCATCTATATTGCAAGAGAAACTTTAAGCAAACAAATAAGCAAATAAACCAACAAAAATAGTCCAATTACCTTGATATATGATAGCTTTGCCCTACTTAAAAACAAATGCATACTCATTAGAATACAGAGAAAAGGAAATTTTGTGAGAAGAACTTTGTTTCCCCAGGGTCTGCATTTTTATAGCTTTAAGGGATTACCTCCTCTTAGTAGCCCCCTCATCAGGTGGTTAGATTGTGAAGGATGACTAGAAGGAATGGTGCTTGTGGTCTGGAACTCTGCCTGGCCTCCCTGAAGCATTCATGATACTTGTTAAGCTCTCAGGGAATAGGGAGTGGTTGATCAGTATTTAGTAAGGATAGGGTTTTAGGTTGGCCATTATGATAATGGCAGCACCAAGATACAACTTTTTTTTTTTTTATTTCAGAATATTACGGGGATACAAGTGTTTAAGTTACAATATATTGCCTCTGCCTCACCCAAGTCAGAGCTTGAAGGATGTCTATCCCCCAGACGGTGTGCCCTGCACCCATATAGGTGTGAATATAACCATTCCCCCCTCCCCTCCCACCTGCCCGAAACCTCATGAATGTTACTAGTATATGTGCACTTAAGTGTTGGTCAATTAAATCAGTTAATATCAATTTGATGGTGAGTACATATGATGCTTGTTTTTCCATTCTTGGGATACTTAGTAGGATGGGCTCCAGCTCTATCCAGGATAATACAAAAGGTGCTAGATCACCATTGATTTCTCTGGCTGAGTAGAACTCCATGGTATACATATACCACATTTTATTAATCCACTCATGTATTGATGGGCACTTGGGTTGTTTCCACATCTTTCCAATTGTGAATTGTGCTGCTTATAAACATTCGAGTGCAAATGTCTCTTTTATAGAATGTCTTTTGTTCTTTTGGGTAGATGCCCAGTAATGGGATTGCTGGATCAAATGGTAGTTCTATATGTAGCTCTTTGAGGTATCCCCATATTGCTTTCCACAGAGATTATACTAGTTTGCAGTCTCACCAGCAGCATAGAAGTGTTCCTATTTCACCACATCCATGCCAACATTTATTGTTTTGGAACTTTTTGATAAAGTCCATTCTCACTGGAGATAAGTGATATCTCATTGTGGTTTTGATTTGCATTTCCTTGATGATTAGAGATGTTGACCATTTTTTCATATATTTGTTGGCCATTAGTCTATCCTCTTTTGAAAAGTTTCTGTTCATGTCCTTTGCCCACTTTTTGATAGGATTTTTTATTTTTTTCTTGCTGGTTTTCCTGAGTTCTAAATAGATTCTAGTTATCAGCACTTTATCGCATGTGTAGCATGCAAATATTTTCTCCCATTTTGTAGGTTGTATGTTTGCTCTTATGACAGTTTCCTTGGCTCTGCACAAGCTTTGTAATTTGATCAGGTCTCATTTATTTATTTTTGTTGCTGCTGTGATTGCCTTTGGAGTCTTCTTCATAAATTTTTGCCTAGGCCAATGTCTAGAAGAGTTTTTCCAACATTTTCTTCTTGAATTCCTATAGTTTTATGCCTTAGGTTTAAGTCTGTTATCCACTGTGAGTTGATTTTTGTGAGAGGTGAAAGGTGTGGATCCTGTTTCAGTTTTCTACATGTGGCTATCCAGTGTTCCCAGCACCATTTATTGAATAAGGATTCTTTTCCCCAGTGTATGTTCTTGTCTGCGTTGTCAAAGATTAGATGGATATATGAGGATGGTTTTATATCTGGGTTCTCAGTGCTGTTCCACTGGTCAATGTCTCTGTTCTTGTGCCTGGAACATGCTGTTTTAGTTACTATAGCCTTGTCTTGAATTCTGGTAAATTGATGCCTCTCAATTTGTTCTTTGTGCTTAAGATTGCTTTTGCTATATGGGATCTTCTCTGGTTCCATACAAAGCATAGAGTTATTTTTTCTAGATCTGCAAAAAATAAGGGGAAGATTGGTATTTTAATAGGGATTGCATCGAATCTGTAGATCACTTTGGGTACTACAGGCATTTTAACAATGTTGATTCTGCCAAGCCATGAGCATGGTACAGTTTTCCACCTGTTTACATCCTCTGCTGTTTCATTCCTCAGTGTTTCGTAGTTCTCTCTGCAGAGATCTTTTACTTCCTTAGTTAAATATATTCCTAGGTACTTTACTTTCTTTGTTGCTATTGTGAAGGGTATTCAGTCTTTGATTTGGTTCTCAGTTTGACTGTTGTTGACGTATAGGAAAAAGCATTCGACAAAGTTCAGCACACTTTTATAATAAGAATGCTTAACAAAATAGGCATAGAAGGGACTTACCTAAAAATTATACAAGCCATATATGACAAACCCACAGCCAACATTATACTGAATGGGGAAAAACTGAAAGCATTCCCACTTAGAACTGGAACCAGACAAGGTTGCCCACTATCACTGCTTCTATTCAATACAGTGCTGGAAGTCCTAGGAAGTTGTTCTTGCCACCCAAACGTTTACTGTCCATAGAGCAGTACATGCTCTCAGGACAGCACTTTGCTTTTCCTTCAAGAGCATGTTAAGGCATCTTTTGGTGAGGGGTATCCATGATTTTCCAGTGCAGTGCCCAAATCTGGGTTCTGATGATCAAATCAGAGGTTCCCTAAGGCTCCTATATGGCATTGCCTGAGAGTGTTCCTTAGCCCTGGAGCTTTTTGAAGGTAATAAAAGGAACAGTTGCAAATGGCTGAATCCTTACTACGGAAGCAACTATGTGTCATTTGTTATGTGATTATGATAACTTATCCATTCAAAAAATGACACATTTATAATTTCCTCCTCAGTGAAAGGTGGTGAAAACCTTGGGTACAGACCAGTCAGAACTGTCGTGGCTGGATTCTCTTTGTCTTCTATCACGGACACCCTGCTGTTCCTCCACTGTCTCATGGCCACATTCTTGAATTGCACCCCCTTTCTTAATCTCCATTTGTTTGCATTGCTCAAAGCTCATTGTAAGCACATGTTCTTTTCAATTGTATTGCTAGGAAGGGTTGCTTTTTTCCATTTGTCCACTGAGAAGTGCCACATCTAAGCATGTATTCCGTGGACGTGGCTTTTCTTTCAGGTTTTTTTTTTAATTAATTTTTTAAGTTTATCTTTTTAACTTCAATATTTAGTTATAGTATATATTTAGGGTTTCTGACATATTTTGATACACATAATGAAATGATTACTACAGTCAAGCAAATCAACATATCCATCATTTCACAATTACCCTTTTTGTGATAAAATTGCCTAAAATCTACTCTTCCCAAATTTCTAGTATACAGTACATTTTTGATCGTAGTGTTCAAACTGCATGTTAGAGCTCTAGGCTTGTTTATTCTGTGTAACTGCAACTTTGTGCTCTTTGCCCTCTATCTTTTTGCCTCTCACCTTGTGAGTTTGGCAAGACACCCACACCAAGGGGGATGGTGATGTGCCCATTTATTATGGTGAGAAGAGAAAGTTGAAATCAGATCTGAGCTGCAAGTGTTTCCCTCCCTTACTGGGTAAAAGCAAGAGCACCCGGAGATATGTGATGTATTAATTATCCTCCTATCTGATGGCTGTCATTTACGGTAACCATTGCCCATCACAAATCCACATGCAGTACCATGTGGTGCCACCTGGGGATGGCTGCCCTGCAGTCCTGGGGCCCAGTGTCTTTTATCCCATGTATGGACTTGTAGCCAAACATGTATTTATATATGTGTGTGTGTGTGTGTGATTTATATACATGGTTGTGTATGTACATATATCACATATATATGGTACACATATGTGTGTGTATGTCTATATACATATATAGAGATTTTTCTGATATTTACTGGGTATCTATTACATTATAATGGTCACAGTCTTTTGGTCCACAGTATGTATTACATCTATTAAGCATCTGTTATATGCCAGGCGTTGCTATAGGTAATAGAGCCAGGGCAGGTGATAAACAAATCCGTGTTTTTATGGAGCTTACATTAGTGTGGATATAGATCAGCTGTATCTTTGAACAAATACAAGGAAAGTTGATAGGACTACGTTTAATGCACTTTTGCTAAAAGAAAGTAAAGTGTTTATAACATACAATGAAAACATAAGTAGAAGTCATGGGAATTAGTACTGAACTGATTGGGAGTAGATTTTGGAAAGTCTTGAACTCTGTGAGAGTCATTGGAGATTTTTAAAACTATTATTAATAGGCCAGGCACAATGGCTCATGCCTGTAATCCCAGCACTTTGGGAGGCCAAAGTGGCAGTATCACTTCAGGCCAGGAGTTCGAGACCAGCCTGGGTAATATAGCGAGATACTATCTCTACAAAAATAATAAAAATAATTTAGCAAGGTGTGGTGGCACATGCCTGTAGTCCCAGCTGAGGGCGAAGGATCCCTCAGGAGGCTGAGATGGGAGGATCACTTAAGCCCAGGAGTTTGAGGTTGCTGTGAGCTATGACAATTCCACTGAGCAAGGCCCTGTCTCAATTGATCCATCAACAAATGTATCAGTATTTTAAATGTAATGAAATTATAAAAATTGCAATATTAAGGATATTTTCTTGGTCTTCTCTTATTTGAAATTAGCAGATCAGTCTCAAAACTGTCAATAGTAACTCAATTTCATTCTTGAACAATAGCGTAAATGCATCAATTTAGGCATATTTGCATAAAGTGAATATTTGTGATTTTTGTATTTCAAGTATATGTTCAAGTAGAAGGCAGAGTTGTATATTAATTTGTCATTGGTAAAGCAATTTGTTTTATGGTTAATCTTCCCGGGAATACTGCGATGGAATTAATTCGTATTTAAATGAGACTAACAGGAAAACAAAATGAAAACTGACACAATTGTGATAGAAAAATAAATTTATCCATTCATGTGGAATGGAGTAACTAAGTCTGTTTTGTTCAAGACCGTAGACTAATGAGGCAATCAAGGCGGATTATTGATATCTAAAACATGGATTTGACTGAACACTGTCAACTGTCAATATCAGAACAGGAAAACATCTAGGTACTTTTTCCTGCAAACTCTGCTCATGAAAGGTTTATGAGCAGGAAAGCGACCTATTCCAAGCACTCTCTTTCACATGATAGCACTTCGGACATTTGAGAATGACTGTCATATCTCGTCAAAGATACAATGTCAGGCCGGGCGTGGTGGCTCACGCCTGTAACCCTAGCACTCTGAGAGGCTGAGGCGGGAGGATCGCTCAAGACCAGCCTGAGCAAGAGCGAGACCCCGTCTCTACTAAAAATAGAAAGAAATTAATTGGCCAACTAAAGATATACAGAAAATATTATCTGGGCATGGTGGTACATGCCTGTAGTCCCAGCTACTCAGGAGGCTGAGGCAGGAGGATCGCTTGAGCCCAGGAGTTTGAGGTTGCTGTGAGCTAGGCTGACACCACGGCACTCTAGCCTGGGCAACAGAGTGAGACTCTGTCTCAAAAAAAAAAAAGGATGTCAAACTGAAACACACAGAGATTCACAAATTAAATCACTGCTGCTTTGACTTAATTATTTGAGATACCATATCATTAACGTAAGTCATTGAATATTATCTGTGGAGATACTGGCCTTTCCAACTGATTCTTGCAGAAATACCTATCTAGACACATTTCTAGAAGATTCTGCCTGGTACTGAGCAGTCTCTAATTTCAGATTTCCACTTTGTTCGCAGTTTTCTTACAGATGAGGTGCACTGGTTGTGCTTTTGAATGAGCATGATTTGTAGCAGGGGCATGACATACATCCCTTTGGCAGGTTGTAAGTGTCTGGAGAGCAGGAAGGCTCTCGTCCCTAACAGTGGAGGACTGAGCAGTGGATACACAGGCACCGACGTAGACTTATGAAACAGGAGAGACTGACACTAATCAAGGAATATAAACACCAGCCCGTTTTGGTGAGAGCCTGAGATTGATTTCTCCCTGATCACACACAGGCAATTGGCCTGCAATTTTCACACTGTATTTGGTTTGAATTGTTGAAGAAAAATAAAATTGTTCATTGATTAGCATTTGAAAAACCAATTAGTACTTCGTTTCCTTGAAAGACAAAACAAGTGTGCACAATGTCAGAACCCGACAGAGGTGTTTCCAGGACTAACGAGCTCTCAGGGACCAATAAATCAGCCCTTAAATGCTGAAGAAAACCAGGTCCAAATGGGAACTTGATTTTAGCCCAAGTTCCTGGACCCGAGTCTTCACTTTTAGGGCCAACTGTAGACTCTTTTTCACCGTACGGCCGTATAGTTACTGCACTCTGCATATTTCTTTGGGAAACATACAACTTGTTTTCTTTATTTTCATTATTACATACTTTTCTATCCCACCTTCCCTCCGCTAGTCACTTTTGCGGTAAAACAATGGAAAGTTGCCATCAGTGTTGAAAAAACTCTGGAAATCAGCAATTTCTAAAATACGCCACCTGAACGCTAGATCCAAGGGATTAACAAAAAGTTATATGGGATAGTTTGTTAAGGGCAATTGAATTTGAGAAATACTGGGTTAAACTTAGTCGGATACAGAGTTTTACAGCAGGACCTATAGGAGCCCTTAAAATGTTAATATAAATGGTGGTTCTCAAAGAAAAGAGAATTTAGGGTTTTCCAACACATTCAGAATTTTTTTACAATCCATGCACTGAGCGTCTCACAGGACGAGTGTTGCTAGGAAGCCACTTTGGGTCATGTTATGGTATATCCCTGGATATTTTAAGTGGGTCATAAAGAGTTTGGGAATGGGTAGAATGGACTGTCTCCTTATTTTTCCCCTTCTTCTCCCTGTCCTGTTTATCTGTCCATCCCATCATCCATCCACCCACCCTTACGTCTATCCATCCAGCAAACTTGTTCCATTCAATAAACTATCTGAGACCTTGTGCAAGGGATCGAGGTGACTTATTGTGGGGGTAGAGAAGAGACTCTAAGGTGAAATAAAGGAAAACTTGGCCTAATTTTGGTGGGTTTCAGAACTTCCATTTTGGAGGGTTTCCTAAGAATGTCAAGGTGTCTTTCTGTTTTACTTTTTGTTTTGAATTTAGATTGGGAATGCCCTTTTCTTGGAAGCACTATTGATATGGGACTTAGAGGGAGTTGGGTGGGCCTGGAGGAACAGAACTCTGGGGCTGGCTCCCGTCTCAGAGGGGTTCCATAAGCATTTCAAGTGCCAGACCCTGGGGTCTAAAGTTGACTAAGATCCAGCCCTTGCCCAACTAACAGAGTCCGGAGACTGTCTGCCGACCAGTCCACTGAGCTCGGCAGGGACATGGAAGGGAGCCAGGCAGACTCAGGGCAGGAGCTCTCAACATCTATGATTGTTCGTATGAGTTTATCAGATAGGGGCACGGAAGCACTGACCCCTTACTCTGCCCAGGTGAACGAGAGCTGCATGTAAGGGCGATAGGGTATCACAAATCTCAAATCCTCCAGAAAACTCAGCTCGCAGCCAGCAAACCCTGGCAAAGGACGTGTACATTGGCTCTCGAAATGGCATGTTTTCAAGCTAAGCTTTTCAGTAGCCACGAACCTGGAAGCGAAGACTGGGGGCTTGCAGATGGCAAAACCTTTGAAACTTCATTTTTATGAGCTTGAATAACTCAGTAAGTAGAGATCTTTCCAACTGTCCTGAATCTGAACAAAGGCAGAAATATCCGACCTGGAGGCTAAAGCGAAACTCCACATATTGACCAGAGTCTGGTTCTTCAAAGACAGCTCCACTCTGCCTCAGGCAGGGGAAGGGCAAGACCCATCACGCACTAAGGTCATCTTTTCCTATAAAAATATGTTCCCTCTAGAATTCATTGCGTGCTGTCGTTAGTTTTTGATTAGATCCTTACAACATGAGCTATGTGGGTTAATCAAATTAGACCTCTCCAAAGAGTTTGGCTCTTGCTGAGTGGTTAAGACTTCCCCCTGTGTCCTGCTGAGACACAGCAGGAATGCCGTTTTCTGATACACAGTGAGTGCCGGGCGGGGGCAGCTCCAGAGGTTTGTAAATCAGGAGGAATCAAAGACTCCAGGATTTGGGTCTTGTAGGCAGCACAGGGACTGTGGCGTCTTTGGTATTTCAGTGTATTCTGGGCCCTGGAAGCCCATATGGCAGGTTGCAGTGGGCGGTTGCCACTGGGTGTTTTCTCAGGGTTGCCAAGAAAACTCCCTTCACCCCTCCACAAATTTCTTCCGGCTGAGTCTGTAGCTCTACTATATCTTTAGTCTTTTCACTTGAGACTTTGATCCTAGTGAAAATGAATGTGTGCCTTGGCTTTTGATGGAAAACAATTTACCAGGCCTTAACGCTGTCGTGCAAATGTGCTTGAGAACACTTCTCTATGTCAGTAAATGCTCAACAGAAAAGTACGTACCGTGTTTTCCTGAAAATAAGACAGGGTCTTATATTTATTTTTCCTCAAGAAGACACCCTAGGGCTTATTTTCAGGGGATGTGTTATTTTTTTTTAAGTACGGTACAACCATCTACCTTTATTCAAATAGAGTGAAGTCGTCTTCTTCTGGAACATCATCCCAACTCTCCGAACCCCAAATTCCATCCTGAATGTCTTGCGACTTTATTTCCTTTAGAATCACTGGCCCCAATCTCTCATGTTGAGCCATAGAGCTCTCATGGGGCAGATGAGAAGGGCTGCTCGTGTTCTTGACCGCTCTGCGACGAAATGCATGGGTTGTGCAGATGCGCCGCGTAGCCACGCCCATCACTAGGTCTTATTTTCAGGGTAGGGCTTCTATTGCACAAATGCTTAGAAATCCTGCTGGGGCTTATTTTATGGGGAGGCCTTATTTTCGGGGAAACACGGCATTAAGTTGTGCCAGGTACCTCTTAGGCACTTGGGGATATGCAGAGAACCAAACAAACATGGCTTCCGATGTCATAGAAACTTTCCATTTCAGTGCTCTCATGGTCCTTTAAAATAGGTAAGCAAACTAGAACCTCTGGGTCAAATCCAGATGGCCGCCTGCTTTCGTAATTAAATTTTTACTGGCGCATAGCCACGATCATTTGTGGATGTGTTTTTTACAGCTGCTTTTGCGCTGTAGCAGCAGAGTCGAATCGTTGCGACAGAAACCATATAGCCTGCAAAGCTTAAAATAGGTACGGGAAAAAGCTGCCAACTCCTGCTCAAAATTCCTGGTCCTGGAGCCCCACCCCAGGATGTTTTGAATGAGTAGGTATGCAGGTGTGTACCTGTGGACGCACGGACTTCCAGTGCAAACACTCTCCCCGTGCAGTGGTTCTCTGAATTTCCCACGTCTGCCTTTGCCTTTTCCTTAGGCGGCGTCTCCTCCCCACCCTGCACTTTCTGGGGTGGGTGTGGCCCCATCAGCCAGTTGTCTGTTCTCTGCAATTCTCCTGGGCATCTCCTCTCCTGACTTCTTCCACCCTCCTGGTATTTTTTCTTTGGCGATCCCTCGTCAATCTACATTTTTCAGCCCTCATTTGCCTCCTAAATTCCCTTTCTATCGTCCCAGGCTTCTGGATCCGAGGGCCTTCCGAGCTCAGACTTAGCATGTCTGAAACCCATTCATCGTCCTTTCCCTCAACCCAACGCACCCTCTGGACTTCCCAATTTTCTGTTATTGGTAACATCAGTCTCCCGCTTTGAAATGTTAGTTATTAACAATAATGATCATATTTGTTTCACATTTTACCTCCTGGTCCTGAAAAACAAATCCAGCTTAAATCAGAACCTAACTAAAAATAATGAAAGGCAAAGCTTTCTGGAAAGTTCACAAAGCTTGTCTGATGTATAGACATTCTTTAGTTTCCTACGGAAGAAACAAACAGAAAATGGAATTGACCTTGACTGGCATGCACAATGAGCTTGGCACTGTGCCAGCCATTTTTTTTTTCGTACAAAACGTGCATAATCTTTCCCATAATACTATTTTTATTCTCGATTAATAGATAAAAAAAGCCGAGTCGCAGAGGTTAAATAACCTTCCCAAAAGTCGCACACCTGGTGAATCCTGGTACCAGTGTCTAGATGTGAGTTTCATTTCTCATCTTCTTGTGATATAGAAAACACAGCTTCCCATTCTTAAAAGATGTCTTGGGCTTTTATCAAATGGATGTTTGCTCGATTTTCTTTTTTAAAATACGTGTCAATCAAAACAGAGTAAAGTATGTTCAGTTAGTGACTGAGGTTTTAAGTATCCCTCTTCCTCACTTGTTCCCTGCTAGGAAGTAGTAATAATGATAATAATAATAACCGTTGACTTTTATTGAATGCTACACTGCGTAGGCACCCTATCAACCATATTACATCGAGGCTTAATTTTAATCTTTACTTCTGCCCTGAAATGCTGGTTGTTTTGATACCCCTGTTGGACAAAGAAGGACGCTATGGCTTACAGAGATTTAACAACTTGCACACAATCACCTAGCTAGTTAAGGAATCAGGTGGAGTATACGTCTGGCTATCAGATGTTAATATTAAATCTGGTTGTCTGTAAACAAAGATATGCTGTTATATATTTATCAACCAACACTTATTTGGCAGGTGGAGGGGGGGTCTGTGGCACTTACCGATTTCTGCGACGTGAATGTTCCCAACACGGCTGATGTCAAACTATGAGTGTGACATTGCTGGCTCACAGCATATCTGAAAGGTTGACAGTCAGCTCCTGTGATGACCCTGCCCAGACTGGCTGTGCACAGCTCCAGACAGACGCGCTTTCGTGTGCCGGGGAAACTTACAGATTTGCTTGATGATCTGATATGCCAGGAAGGCGCTAAAATACCGATGAGCAAAATACGCTTCAGCGCCCCACGGTTAGGGGTAGGTGACGCTGGCGTGAACTAAGGTAGTTACTGTGTTTCCCCGAAAATAAGACCTACCCATAAAATAAGCCTTAGCAGGATGTCTAAGCATTTGCACAATAGAAGCCCCACCCCGAAAATAAGACCTAGTGATGGGCGTGGCTACGCAGCGCATCTGCACAACCCATGCATGTCGTCGCGGAGCGGTCAAGAACACGAGCAGCCCTTCTCGTCTGCCCCATCGTGACAGCTACTATCCCAGAGGTGACCGGAAAGGTCTGGGCAGCCCCACCAACAAGGTCGGCTCCCCCTGTCAGGTCCCGGCCATCCTGTGCGTGCTGCAGGCTGAGGCTTTGAGGGGAAAATCACACATCCCCTGAAAATAAGCCCTAGGGTGTCTTCTTGAGGAAAAACAAGTATAAGACCCTGTCTTATTTTCGGGGAAACACGGTAGTCGTGGAGTAAAAACAGGACTTTGAGCCCAGGGTCTTAAATGATGGGAGACATGTAGGGAGGGAGGAAGGGTGTCCAGGTGCAGAGTCGTGAGCGGATATGGGAGGTTTTGGAGGCAGTGAGATGAGACTGGCCTGCATAGAGAGTGGCTTGGAGAGAAGTCTACAAGGGAGCCCATTCGACATGGTATTTAGGGTCTCAAATGGGTGGGTGGCCGAGATCTCCACCTTCCCCGGTGTGGACTGTGGAGAAGGTAGTATCCACCACTCAGGGCAGCACCTCTGAGCCACTGGCCTTGGATGTTTTTCCGTAGATTGCTCTGACTTGTGTAATAACATCACTTTCAACCCACACCCTCATGGCACTGGGGTTGCTTTCTATGCAGATATGAATGACACACTTTTGAAATTAAACCAAAAATTTTAAAAGACCCTCAGAACCCTACATTTGACATAAGACAAGTCCCTCAGTTTGTTTTTTATTTTTTTTTTAGTGTAATTTCACAATGTCAAAGCTGTCAGGCCACAGGAAGTATAAACCATGTCCATGCCACTGTCTCCTGGGTGCACCACCCAGGCCGCTGAAGTGGAAAGAGCCCCTCCCCTTCGCTGGGATTCCATGCGCCACACCGTGCTGTACGGGCGCCGGGTGTTCTGCGGGTGATATGATATTTAAGTTACAACAGCAGTAACCGTTAACATGGTTTTTCTTATAGGCAATAACAATGCCACGTGTGCAGTAGTATTAATACTACCTGTTTCCCCGAAAATAAGACAGGGTCTTATATTTATTTTTCCCCAAGAAGACACCCTAGGGCTTATTTTCAGGGGATGTGTGATTTTCCCCTCAAAGCCTCAGCTTGCAGCACACACAGGATGGCCGGGACCTGACAGGGGGAGCCGACCTTGTTGGTGGGGCTGCCCACACCTTTCCGGTCACCTCTGGGAGAGTAGCTGTCACTTTGGGGCAGATGAGAAGGGCTGCTCGTGTTCTTGACCTCTCCGTGACGAAATGCATGGGTTATGCAGATGCGCTGCGTAGCCACGCCTGTCACTAGGGCTTATTTTCGGGGCAGGGCTTCTATTGCGCAAATGCTTAGGCATCCTGCTAGGGCTTATTTTATGGGTAGGCCTTATTTTTGGGGAAACACGGTAGTGCCAGACGATACATCCATAGAGTTAGTAACCCTGGCCTTGAAGTTGAGTTTGACGAGCCAATCATGATATGCCATGGTTGAGGAGCAAACACTCTGCACAATATGAGATAACGCTAAAACAAAACAATAAAATACAGATTTTTTTTTTTGTTTAAAAGTGCTATAATGGTGTAGATTTATGCTCTGGGATAATGCATTCTTTATTTTAGCTTAGTATTTATAATTGTTAAACTATTCAGTAACAAACATTAACGTGGAATTAGAGCTGTGGGTGGCGTGAGGCCCCCGGGGAATGCGTGCCTCACGCATGTGGTATGTGACCACCATGTGCAATCGCCAGGTAGCAGAGGACCCCTCGCAGGTGCCACTCTGCTATCCGGGAGAGATCTCGAAGCTTTTCCTCTGGCTGCCTTTCTGCAGGCTCAGGATGCGGCGCTAATAAGTGTGTGGCCCTGTAACCCTTGCATATAAGATGCAGACGTCCATGGTGGGAGTGTTTATGGACTGCGACCATTCATTCTTTTCCTGAAATATCTTTCTTGCATAGATCTCCTGACACAAAACTGTCAGTGAAGGGCTCAGGGAGGAGCCGGGCTTCACACACGGTTTGCGAAGACCTGCCGATGGGTCAGGTGCTAGTTCACACGACTGCGCTTCATTCTGGGAAGAGACCATCAGACAGCACGGCGTCGTAAGGGACGTTCCCTTCTTCTCGGAACTCCTGGCACTCTTTAAACCATTAAAGCTACGTTGTTTTGGCTTGCTAAGAACTATCAAAAACCAAAGAATTACCACGGCCCCAGACTGGACGATACCCGCCTCAAGAGCAAGGCGCCAGTCACCTGCACACATTTGTGTCTGTCCCGCCGTTTAGCATGGCGGCTGCTCGGACACTGACTACCCGATCTTTCTTCCAGGAGACGCTATCCCCAATAGAGGATTGCTTACTGATGCTTTTACTCTTAGAAAAATTTCTTAATAAAATCTGGATGCAAGGTTGCTCACCAGTCATGTAATGTTATGTAGGCATTTAACCTGTCTCGCCCACGAGCCGGGAGAAATGATATAGACATCTAACCTACTTACAAATGGACCTGTTTACTCATTTGGAAAATAAGGTGGTAAAACGTAGCATTGTATGAGAGGCAAGTTGGTCTCCAGAGGTGCCCCCGTGGAGCTGCATCTGCCCAATGTTTTCGTGAGCCATGAGGATGTGGAAGGCATACTAATCAGCATTGCAGAGGATGTGCAGAGGAAGGTATGGTTGATGGTCACATGATAAAACCAGCAGACAAAAAGACTGTGGCAGCTTAGGAACAGTAAGCTCAATAGGTAAATTCTTCCTCTAAATATAAACCTTTCATCATAAAGCCTGCGATAATGGTGTAAAATGATCAAAGGCAAGACAAGTTCTGTCCGGTCCTTAATGGTTTCAGAACTAGCTTAAAAATAGCATCAGTAAGTAAGACTAGTAGGGAAAATTAGGCTACAAGGCCATAGTGTACTATGGCTTCAACAGAAAGCTTGACTTTTGCGAGGACATCAGATCAAGGGCGTGGGGGTTTCCAGACCAAGTTAGTTCATCTCTCTGAGCCTGAGGTCTTCGTCTCTAAAGCAAGGACAGTCATGGTAACTACTGTGCATAACTATCTCCTGTGAATCCTACGAACTGTGCTAGGTGCTTTGCTTGGCTCATCTCAGTAATCTTCACGAAAGCTCTGAGGGGTAAGTACGAAAATCACGCGCATCTTATAGATGAAGAAACTGACACTTAGATTTTCAAGGTCATTGCCCAAGACCACATGAATGTAGCCGAGGTAGAGTTTGGACAAAAATCCATCACTGTCTGACCTCAGAGCCCAAAACATACTGTTCTCCGTCACTTTCCTCGCTAATGTTTAAAGCATAGACGGCTAAGTGTGACCACACAAATGTCCTAGCACAGCGCCTTGTGCGCGAGTGTGCAGTGAACGCGAACATCCTTCTCTTGGCGTGTCCCTTCTTCCTTCCATCCTCCACCACGGTGGCAGAGTTCCCGCTCAGCACGTACCTCGGGATGATTATGAAGCTTCAAGAGTAGATCCTCCTCACACGCAGGAACAATCTTCCCATGGCCTTGTCCACATGGCTTAATTCTCCTTCCTTCCCGGTCCTGTAGAAATGATTTCCGCCCGCCGCATCGGATGCTCGCTGGTGATTCAGGGGCAGCAGCAGTGCTCAGTCCGCACCTCCACGCTCGGGGGCTGCCAAGAGGACGTTTGAAGGGTTTGAGTTTGTGTCACTGAAAACACTCACTAGGGGAAGCTACAACCTCTCTGCACCAATAGACAAGCGAATAGCCCCAAGAGGAAATAAGTCACTTGTTGATACCATAGCACAGGTTGGACCAGAGGCAGCGTGAGTGTCCCTACAGAGCCGACTCGCTTAACTCTGAGGGGTGTGACCCTCTGTCCTCGTCAGAATTTGTGGCACTACTTATGTCAGAGAATCAATGAGACTGCTTTCGTCAGAAGAGAGAGTGGTACCCAAATGGCCAAAATAAACATAACTTTCAGCAGCTTGATGTTGCTAGGAAGGCCAAAGTCCTCTCCCTCCTTCCCACTCTCATTCCATCCCTCCCTCCCTCCCCCTCTCACTCTCTCTCTCACTCCCTCCCCCTCCCTCCCACTCTCCCTCTCTCCCTCCCTCCCTCTCTCACTCC
>VBSM01000316.1:1298486-1313263 GCA_008086735.1 Cheirogaleus medius
GAAGTCAGGAAGACTGATGCCTCCCAGATTGTTCTTTTTACTTAAGATTGCTTAAAATCATTTTGATTTTGTTCATAAACCACGAGGTTGATTATCTTGGTGCAAGACTTTTAAGTTCAAGAAATTTTTGTTTTTTTATTAAGAAGATGAACTCAAACATGCATAGCAGTACATAAAAAGAATACATGTATGTCCCACCCACAAGCAGTTATATTACTATTTTGCATTTTCTCTACAGCTGTCTTAAGATGCACAACTTTTTTGATACGGCTAAAGTTTATTCTTTCCTTCCTTTTTGCCTTTTCTCCTCCCTAGATATAACTTTGTCATAGTCCATTTTTGTGTTGCTATAAAGGAAATACCTGAGGCTGGGTAACTTATAAAGAAAAGAGGTTTATGCAGCCCACAGTTCTGCAGGTGGTACAGAAAGCATGGCGCCAGCCAGCATCTGCGTCTGGTCAGGGCTTCAGGCTACTTCCACTGGTGGCTGAAAGTGCAGGGGACTGGTATACATAGAGATCGTGTGGCAAGAGAGGAGGAGAGAGAGAGAGGAGGAAGTGCTAGGCTCTTTTCAACAACCAGTTCTCACGAGAAGTGAGAAGAGTGACAACTCCTCATTCCCGTAAGAATGGCAACAATCCACACATAAATGACACCCCCCATGCCCCAAACACCTCCCAGCAGGCCCCGCATCCAACATTGGGAATTAAATTTCAACACGCGACTTGACGAGGCCAAACAAACCATATCTAAACCATAGCAAGACTAATTAAATGTGCTGACTTTTATGTGTTTCATATAAGGTATGTAAATTTTATGTATTTTATACATTACATAAAACATATATTTATTTTTATACTTTTACTACAGGCAGGTATCTGCGCACCATATAGAGTACTATTTGTCAAAACTTAAAAATTACATGCTGCATGTTAGATACAACTTGATCTTTCTTCCATGAAAGCATGTTTTAGATTAATTTATGTAGAAGCCTGTACCTCATTAATTTTTTGCCACATAAGATTAAATTTGTGAATAAACCTGTTTATTTTTGCCTTCCTCTAATCATGGGCAATTAGATTATTTGCGATTTTTTTGCTGTTTCAAACACTGTTTAATGGATTCACTTGCACAGTCCCCCTTGTGTGCATTCGAAAGGGCTCCTCGAGGCTGTTTACCTAGATGTGGAATTCAATTAGAAATTGCCAACTGGCTCCCTGAAGTGGTTGTATAAGTTTTTTTTTTTTATTCTCTAAGTCTTAGTTAGTGGGAGAGGTTGTGGAAACTTATGCCATCCCTATATGAGACTTTTTGTCTACTCACATATTCACCAACACATGGCATTATCTCAGATTTTAAAAAATAAGAAGCTTTGAGACACCCCCACTTCTATGACCACCAAGCAGAATGATATTTTTTAAACATAAGGGCTGAAAGAAAGTCATAGACTTTAATTGTTAAGTATTAAGAAAAAGACCACTCCTTTCTCCAAGAACACTCCCCCGGTTAGAAAGGCAACTCCACTTCTCCATTGCTGGACCCCTGGCTAGGCAAGTGCTGGCCTTCGTTACCCCCGACGATATAATTTCTCTAAGTAGTAGTAAGAAATATTTTATGTGGACATATTATATATAGAGAGAGAGACAGCCAGTGCTTCCCCAAGAATGTAGTTCATAACAATAGTCCAGAAAAATGGCCTATAAAAAACAAATTCTGTCTGGGAAATGGTACCTGCTATATAGATCCTTCTGCTGCAATTTAACAAAGCCTCTGATAAGTCCCGTAATGATAAAACCTATCCCATCTAATTGTATTTAACCAAGCTTTTCCCAAACCTTCTTAATTTAATCCAGAAAATAGGAACACACTGAGAAATACTATTCTCCCCTTCTCATGTTGTTATTGGCACAGCACCAAACCTTAAAAGCCCGGGATTAAATCCATATTTTGCCACTTGTTTGCTCTGTAATCTGAAGCAAGTTATTGGCCATTCATGAACTACAGTTGCCTCATTCACAAAAGGATCCATAAAAGGAACATGAAGTTTTTTTTTTTTTTTTTTTTTTTTACCAGTTAGGGGAACGAAGAGTCCACACAAAGCCTCTAGAATAACCTGCCACAGAGCAGACGTTCAGTACGTCCAGGGTTGTCTCTACGTGTTCAGCTTCCTAAGATGGCGTCATTTTACTCTTCATTGCGCAAAGTGGTCGTTTCATTCTCTAAGCCACCCGTGCCGTGCATATATAGGCCGTCTGCTCTAAGTAAGCCAGGATTTGTAATATCATAGTGGTTCATTATTGTGTGGACCTCAAGTCCTAGAAGCCTTAATCCTTCCAACCTGTCCTAACAGGACAGACCCCAGGCTTTCTTGATTATGATTTGGCTTCTGAAGTTTGTTTTACCTTTTTATAGTGTGTGTGTGTGTGTGTGTGTGTGTCTGTCTCACATGGAGATGTTCTATAGGAATGTTGGGAGAAGGGGTGTGTGTGTGTGTGTGTGTATGTTATATGTGCTGATCTGCAGCAACGAGCAACATTTGCGATGTTTGATAATTATTCATACCATGTTTTTCCAGAGCCACTAAAAACCATCAAACTGGGAGATTCCTGCTCCGATCTTTCCCATTCCCATAATGTCAGAGGAGAAACTGAAGTTCAAACAAGTTAAACGAGAGCGTTTATGTAAGGAAATGATAGTGTGTCGTAAGAGCCCAGCCTGCCCTGCTTACTGCATGGGCCTTTGACTCACAGTCTTGATTCAAATATCAGCCCTTCACATGTGAGTCTAGATGGGTTACTTACACTCCCCTAGCCTCGGTTTTCTTATCTGTATAATGGGGCGAATCATGCTGTCTACTCCATTTTGTGCTGGGCGCAACTGGTTAAGGTAACTCAGCACCAGGCACGTCAGGAATGCTCAACAGATACTTTTTACTCTGCTGGCGACGTTGGCGTTGGAGCCACCTCCCTCTGCTGTGGAAGTCTGTTGGATTAGCATTGCTTCCAGGTCCTTACAGAGTCCAAGTTCAGAATATGCGATGCGAACTGAAAGAGAACAGGTCCGGTGAGGGTCTTGTATAGAATTGATACTGCATTTAAGCTAGAAGTGTGTTATCATGATCATCATAAAGTTAATCCTCATCTCAATAAGGTTATTCTCAGAGAAGATAAAAAGAAGAGAAGTGCAGCTCTAGATGAAAAGATTGAGCATCAGCGTGCTTTATTTGCATGCATAAAACAGCCAGCGTTTATTGAGCAGCTGCTATGTGCCAGGAACGGTGCTAGCAACTTTGTTAGATTAGGATTATTGCTCCCAGTGGTTACGTGGAAATTAAAACATAAAAGATCCTCTTAGCACAAGACATCGGGATAGGGTGGGAGGTTGGTAGTTCCAGCACTAACACATCTTAATATGTATGGAGCATTTATTATTTGACACACATTACAATTAATACCTTACATACTTTATTAAATTTAATGCATACTACAACCTGAGTAATGACAGAGGAGGAAACTGAGGGCTAAGCAGGTTGAGCAGTTGCCCAATGCCGTGCTAACAGCAAACACTGGAGCCAATGTTGGAAACCAGTCCCTCTGATGCCGCAGCTCTGAGCCAGCTGCCTCCTGAGCATCCTTGAACTATGGCAGCCACAGTCTCGGTGCCTTGTTCATAGTTCTGCATTGAGAACTCGGTCTTAACAAACGCGGAAAGTGGATTCTACTTACCCAATCAGTTCAAACGTGGACATTCCCCCTACATTGAACCTCTCCCAAATCAGCATACGATTCGATGCCTTTCTTCCCCACTACTGGTATTAAAAAAAAAAATAGCAGAGCCTCTAGCTTATTAGACTTAAAGAAACTTAGTAACTGATTTAATCCTCATATCTAATCCTTTGAGAAGTATATATTATTATTATCTCCAATATGAAATGTGGAAACTCAGGCATAAAGACGCCAGTGAACTTACTCAAGGGCAAAGGGTGGTGAGGGCAAGATTCCAACCCAGGCAGTCAAATCAGAAAGTCTCTGGTCTCACCAATACAACTTCAGTACCTACAACACACAGTGTTAATCATGCACGAATCAATATTTACCAGTGGCTACACCTGATCGTTACAGCTTGGCAAGTTATATGCCATATTGGCTTGATTTCTGGTTAGTGCCCCCTTCTTTTTTTTGTCAGATACTGTCACCATGCCATCTTACGACTGTGCAAGATTCACAAGTGCACGGAACACTTGAGTTTCAGAAGATACAGCTGGAAGTTGCATTCCTCTGTATCCATGATGTGACAGAAACTGTTCTGTCTTCAGCAGGGATTAATTTATAATCACTGGGTCCATTGTCATTCCCTCCTTTAGATTTTTCAGTTTGGGAATGCAATGGAGTGAATGTTACATGCAAAAGAGATTCAGAACAGTGTTCACAATGGCTGGGGCACAGATCCTAAAGACCCACCAGAGGATTTCCAAGGCGGATAAATGTCAAAGCTCAGTATCTCCTAACGAGGACAACGGGAAAGTTTGCGGTTTACTGTGAGGTCTTTGATGCATCTTTCTTTGTTAGGAACTTGCTGGCTTTTAACAGCTGACCGGAACAACAGGGCAGTGGGAGAATATGGCAGGACAGGATGTCTTTGTGTCAGTACAGACTGTTGAAAACAGCCGCTTGTGCGAGCCCTGCGGCATAAAAGAACAGTTGTTAACTGGCATGATTTATTGAGCTAATGCTTTGGATCACGGTCATTTGCGAGATCTTTAAGGAAAAAAAACCACCCGCCCTCTTATTCCAAGTGGCCTGTTTCCACTTTTTTTTAGATATCCTCAAACAGAAGTAATAATATCAGCTACATGTTATTAAAACAAAAGAATGTTTAGATGATGTTTCTTCAATTGTGCTACTTTGTAGTTTATTGTATATTTATTAATACCATATAGAATTCCTTGAGGATGTTATATGTTAGCTGCAGACACAGTGTATTGGTTAGCTTTTAAAACTCTAAGAAACCACCCTAAAAATGGAAAGGCTTTAAAATAATACCTATTTATTTAATTGACAGCTCTGGGGTTGGCATTTGGGCTGGTTAGCTGGGTGGTTATTCTGGGCTCACTCAGGTACTTGTGGTCAACTGTTGGGTTGGCCAGGCACTGGCTTATCTCCGATGGCCTCGACTACGACAGCTCATCTCTGTTCCATGAGTCTCTCGAGTTCTAGCAAGTTAGCCTGCAATCTTCACACGGAAGCCGGGCAACCTCCTGAGAGACTGAGCGGAAGGTCACAGGCTGTCTTTAGGCTTAGGCTTGAAAAGTGGAGAAATGCCATCTCTGCCTCATCGTTAAAACCAGCCACAGTGCAGCCCATATTCGAGAAGCAGCTGCATAGACTCCACCTTTTGATGAGAAGAGCTGCAAATACACAATGCAAAGAGCAAGGACCCGGGGAGGATGGAGACCGGTGGCCACGATTGCAGCGAACCACACTTAGCCTTTCAGCTGTCCTGGGAACGGCTACTCTTTCTTCCTGTTCCTTCTTGGCTCCATTCGTGAGTTTGTTCTCCCAGAGCATCTGCCATCAGATTATTTTTGTTTGTTTTGGGGGAGAAGGGGTGGGAGGGAGAGGGTTGAAAAACACACACACACACACAAGTTTGCCAAGTGGGCAAGCTTTCCCGTAACGCCTTGCTGCCTGACGGTGTCTATATCACATGACAGCGACAAGTAATCCCGTCACACCAGCCTCTCCCTCCAGCCCATCACAGTGGCCAATGGAATATCAACAGGACTGTTTCGAGACATAATGGACACCCTATGGAAGATGGTTCTTGACCTGGCAAAGGGATGGGGGCCCATAAGATGTGAAGGGCAGCTGAAGGAAGCTAGAAGTTGGTAGTAGGATAGCACAGAAAGGTCTCAGGGAAAATACAGATATCCCACAATACACATTGCACAAGCAGTAAACTGGTTTTACTCGGTCCCAAAATACTGAGCTAGTACCAAGTAGTGGAAAATACCGTGTTTCCTCGAAAATAAGACCTCCCCATAAAATAAGCCCTAGCAGGATTTCTAAGCATTTGTGCAATAGAAACCCGACCCCGAAAATAAGACCTAGCGATGGTCGTGGCTACGCAGCGCATCTGCACAACCCATGCATTTCGTCGCGGAGCGGTCAAGAACACGAGCAGCCCTTCTCATCTGCCCCATGAGAGCTCTGTGGCTCGACAGGAGAGATTGGGGCCGATGGTTCTAAAGGAAATAGAGTCGCAAGAAATTCAGGATGGAATTCGGGGTCTGGAGAGTGATGATGATGTTCCAGAAGAAGACGACTTCACTATATTTGAATAAATGTAGATGGTTGTACCGTACTTAAAGAAAATCACACATCCCCTGAAAATAAGCCCTAGGGTGTCTTCTTGAGGAAAAATAAATATAAGACCCTGTCTTATTTTCAGGGAAACACCGTAGTAGGATAGCACAGAAAGGTCTCAGGGAAAATACAGATATCCGAACATATACATTGCACAAGCAGTAAACTGGTTTTACTCGGTCCCAAAATATTGAGCTAGTACCAAGTAGTAGAAATAATGAGAGTCAGGTGTTGGCTTATTACATGGAATCGTTTATTTTAAACGATTAGCACTCTTCAGAACTAAAAAGGGTGGTCTCGGCTATTAGTCAATAGCATGGTAGGTCTGGAGTCAGATTGATCTGGGTACAAGTCTTCTGTGTTTCTTGGCTCTGATATCGGTCACATTTGATTAACCTCCGTAATCTCTAAAATGGGATTAATAAATGTTTGTAGCTTCTGGTATCATGAGGACTCAGTTCTAACATATATAGAAATCCTCATTGCAGGGACTGGCAACGTAAGTGATCAATAATGGTTAATACATAATAATAAAAATATCTATGTGACTAAACTGACGAAAAGCCTCTGTAAACAATGCATCGTCCGTGAACTATCAGGCATTAAACAATGCTAGCACTTACATGCTTCCCGGCAAATGACATCTGTCTATGTTATTGGAGATGTCCTCATTCCCTGTTACAATTGCCCCTGGCAATTCAATAAAAAACCTGCTTTCTCTTTCATCTATAAAAACACATTATTATTATTATTTTGGTCCAGGTCTAATCACTATGGATTGTAACTGTATTTTCTCTTGTTGGAGTAATCGATAATTCCTAGTGTGCAAAGATATTCCACTTCCAACTATGATTTCATCTAAAAAAAGTTATTTTAATGATCATAACAGCTTGCTTTCTTCCTTTTTACCGACGACATTCTTCCCCAGGCCATTGCGTTAGGTGACTTGGAAAGATCGATTTGAGGGAGACAATGCAGTGTCCCTACGAGGGCAGAGTGATGGCGGATGGTGCACAGCGATGGCTTCTGGTCACCAATCTGCCAGGTGGGGCCTCCGGGCTGGAAACAAAGTATCCAGCCAGTGGCTGCCTTATCGGCTTGTTTGTAAGTTGGGGCTGTTTGAGCCACAGAGCATTGCAGAGCTTTAGCTGTGCTTGGGGACTCAGATAACAGACGCTGAAGCATTACCGGGAGAGGCCAGGGCATCTGAGTGATCACCTGCTGACTTTTGTTCATGTAGGCCAGCAATCTGGAGAATTCAGTTGCAAGAAAAAAATCCGTTTCCTGTATCCACCCTACCCTGATTAGAGGAGACACCTGTGAAAATTCCTACTTTATACTAATCAGAAACTACCATAGCAAGCCTCTGAATGATAACAGCTGCTATTCTGATATACATCATTTTTTTTTTGAGACAGAGTCTCACTCTGTTGCCTGGGAGAGTGCCGTGGCATCAGCCTAGCTCACAGCAACCTCAAACTCCTGGGCTCAAGTGATCCTCCTGCCTCAGCCTCCCGAGTAGCTGGGACTACAGGCGTGAGCCAACATGCCCAGCTCATTTTTTCTATATATTTTGAGTTGTCCAGCTGATTTCTTTCTATTTTTAGTAGAGACGGGGTCTTGCTCTTGCTCAGGCTGGTCTTGAACTCCTGACCTTGAGCGATCCGCCTGCCTCGGCCTCCCAGAGTGCTAGGATTACAGGCGTGAGCCACCGCGCCCGGCCTTGATATATATCATATATGCATATATGTGTGATTTAAATGTAGAATGCATATTTCATGTATACATGTATTATATACATGTACACATTATTTACTTTTTAAAAAATGTGGCCAACAGAAAATCTAAAATTACATATTTGGTTTACATTTGTGAAGTTTTATTTCTGTCCGACAGTGCTAGGCTAGAGCTTCCTTACTGAAAATGAGGACCTCCCCCTCCCGGCATCCCCTGGGAGCTTATTAGAAGTGTGGAATCTCAGGCCCCGCCCCAGACCTATTGAGCCAGAATGTCCATTTAACAAGAACCCCAGCTGATCCATATACATATTGAAGTTTGAGACTCCCTGGGACAGAGTGCAAGAGGGCTAATGTGTGTTGAGGAGAGACCATTTCTTGAATGTCCTTTGTCTCCTTGCTTCGTTGGCAATGCCATTCTGACTTCGTGTCTTCCAGGTGTGCCCAGCCTGGTCCACATTGATTTTCCACGAAACCCAGTTCACCATTTTATAATGAAAATCAATGGGGAAAAAATGTGACTTTTTTCACAGCCACCATGACTGGCTAATTTTTTTTTCTATAAATTTGTTTTAGCTGTCCAAGGAATTTCTTTCTATGTTTAGTAGAGACGGGATCTCGCTCTTGCTCAGGCTGGTTTCGAACTCTTGAGCTCAAACGATCCACCCGCCTCGGCCTCCCAGAGTGCTAGGATTACAGGCGTGAGCCACCGCGCCCGGCCCCTTGCTGAAATGTTTATTATTTCTTTACGTGCTTTATGTCCACCTTGTCCACTGGAAGAAAAGTTTCATGAGGTCAAGGGTTGCTGCTTGTTTCCCTCTGCAATGGCCCTGACGCTGACTGCCCCCAGTTAGGCTGTGGGTTAAGGGCATGGTCCCCGCAGGCTACTCTCACTTCAGACCCCAACTGCAAGTTTAGGGGTCCCCAGGCCACCTTCATTTCTGACCCATGACTTCCTCTTTGAGGCTTCCTACTACCTGCTCAGGTTTGACACTTTGCTAAAATGTCTCCGAGACCTCAGGAAAGTACTATAATTTCGCAGTTGTAGCAAAAAGGTACAAATTAGGACCAGACAAAAGAGGGGACACATTGGGTAAAGTCTGGGAGAGTCCCAGATGTGTCCTCAGTGACACGTCACCCTCCTGCCCCAATGTGTGACGATAGCCATCAGAATATTGCCAAGTAGGGAAGCTTCCAGAGATTTTTCTTTTTATGGGGGAGGAGGGATCATTTTGTCTGTGTGAGGGATTGAATCACTGGTCATGATGGCGAACTCAGCCTCTAACCCTTTTCTTCTCCCCAGAGGTTGGCTGATATTACACGGCTCAAAGCCCAATCTTCTAATCACTCTCATCCTGAATCATCTGATTAGCTTAAACTATCTAGAGTCCCAGCACAAGTCACCTTGTTGACATAAAGTCAGGCTCACCATGAATAACGAAGATACTCCTATTACACGGGAGCCTCTCTATCCCTAATGCCTGTAACAGTGCCTAGCAGATAGTGGGCACTCTTGAAATATTTAGATAGATGAGTCCCTACTGTCTAGCATAGTACTTTGCACTAAGTAAGTGCTCAATAAAAATCTGCTGGTAGAATGAATATGCTCTTAACTCTTAAAATTAGAAATACAAGTTAACTCAAAGTCTGATTAAAGATTCAAACTTCTTAGTAGCCTTCTAATGCCTTGTAGAGATGCAGCATTGTTAAGCAGAATTAATTACGATAATAGAGGTTAAGTACATAAATATTTTACTACTTCTTTTAATGCCAATACCATGTTAATGGAGGGAAATCAGCTCTATAAAATGACTGCAAAATGGTATTTCAGCCTTTTTCCCTTGTAATTAATTGTCAACGGTTTACGCTCATTACACACTTTCAGAGAGAAAAACAACGCCAATTATTAATACTTCAAGAAAACTACCACAGATTAACCTTTTTTTTGATGAGTATTTTGTTGTCTTCAAAAACAACACTGCTCTGTCAAGAAATAGCTGTTATGTATTTTTTTGATTTTCAAATTATTGGTTAGAATAGCTAAAATGCTGCCTCTGTCAGTAGAAGCATTGAAGAGGAAAAGAAAGCGAGAGTTTTCAGTTTAAATAAGATTAAACCAGGCATGATATTGAATCTGTGGCCAAATGTAGGTTCAGAGCCCTCAGTGATTTCCGTGGAGGTGCAGGGAGGAGGATGCGGAAAACCAGAGCGGGTCTGGACTGGGGCCAAGGGCAGGCTGCAAGGGGAGTCCCAGGTGTGTGGGTTGGGGACCAGCGTCCTGCTTGTTTGTCTAAGTCACACCTGTTACAACGTTCAAGAAAAATAAACGAGCTGGGTCCTTTTGTATTCATGGATCTAAAACGCTGTTGTGGCTCCTCTTAGCTAAGTAATTTGGGGTGAGCTGCCTAAACTCCTGACATCTGTCACGTGGGGAGACTAGTTCCTGCCTGCAGACAGCATCTCCCCGCCAGGACGGCCGTGAGGGTCCAGCAGGGCCACACATGTAGTTTTCTGGGCCAGCGCGGGGCGCAGAGCTGCCGCTGTGCACCTCAGACCTCGCCCTTTGGGTATGTAAGTTTTTCACGTACCTTTATTTATGCGTGTGGGATATGGGTGGTGAAGAATTCTCCAGAAAACTCATGGCTTCAGACCCTCTTTTACCTACCACGTTTCTTTCCATTATCCATCCTTCATCAAACCTAGCATGAGATACTCAGATTTACCTGTTTCTTTGGGTCTTTATTTCCTTATAAAAGTCCCCATGTCACATAAAACTCGTATAACATAAATTTGTATGCTTTTCTCTTATTAATCTGTCTTTAGCTGTAGGGACGTCAGTCAGTCGTGAACCTAGGATGAGTGGAAGGAAGGATAGTTTCTCCCCCTATGGCAGCTAGCACTCGTCCGTCTCAGGCTTTCCACTGCCAGTGTGAGCCACCAAAAGAGGACCTCAGGATTGTGTTCACATTGCTTTATGTCAGTTCTCAATAGCAATGCTGAGACTGGAAGGGCCAACTGAGAAGAAGTTGACTGTCATGGCCCGTTTGCAGGACGGGGGATGGACATAAAACACAAACACACAAAGAAAGACACGGACACACATAAAGACGGTACAAGACTGCAGCGCTGAACGCACCAGTCATTTTATTTTTATACTCTAAAAATCAAAGTTACTTCCTTATACGTGACCACCCAGGCATTGCAGCAACGGCCATAAATTCCGGAACACATAGCCTAAGGACACAGATGTCCCATGACTCGGGGTCTTAATACGGTTGCTTAAGGCAATGGCCATAAGCCAGAGTTTGAGATAAGCACAGATAAACAATGCAGCCACAAAGGGGAACTTTCCGTTCTCATCCCATTTGGCCTGGCCCCCTGCAGCTGTGCCTGTCTTAGGTTGTTCCTCCTAGAGGGATCTTACCCGTCACTGGCTAACCAGCCATCCCATGAGCTCAGGCAGTACCCATAAGGGCAAGATGTTTATCAAGTGGCCTCCAGACCCCAGGGCTGTGGGGCTGGGCAACATTTGCTTACGTGCAGAAGCTCAAACTCTTTGTTATGCCTTCAAGCTGCAACCCTGTTTGTTAGGTGAACCTAAGCCGGAACGTATGACTCTCACGCCGCTCTGGGCTGGGCACGTACTCCTTCTCCTAAGATTAACTCTTAAGCTGCACAATTATATGGCAAGTCCGCTACAATTGACCTTGAAGAATCAGGGCCTAGATGGAAGGTAAGGGAGTGGCTGGAGGTCCCAGAATAAACTTGATAAGAGGACACCACACAACGATGGACATGAGACAGAGGCGGCGGGTCATCTAGAATGGTGTGGAAGGTGGAGCCCTGCAAGAAGGGAGCAGGTTCGGGGCCAGTGCGTGTGTACGTGAGCCCACAGCCCCATCCGGAGAATTTACTTTTTGTGGGGAGGAATCAGGTTAGCAGGAAGGCAAGCACACCTCCACCCATCCTTAATAATGGCTTTGATTATGGAAGGGGTTTGCAGTGCAGTGAAGCAGGAGACAAAGAGCTGAGACTTGTTACTAGAGCTAAGGTTCAGGGTGACTTGTGTTTATGGGAAATGGTAGAGGCCCAGTTATTATCCTTGGGGTGCCGGATTAGAACAGATATATCATGGTGAGCTATTGAACCTAGGCCTCCCCAGATCTCTATCTGTAGATCATACTGGTCAATAGAGACTAAGAGGGATAAAGACATTAGGTGGATTCTCATAAGAACCCAGTTGCTTTTCTTGCGTGGGTACCGCACGCTGCGGCTTGACAATTTGTTGAGGTTTTAGTTGTGTTTTCTCTCCCTGTATCATCCTCATTCCTGGCAGGCCTTTTTGCATTTCTTTTTGCTTTAAGAGAGGTCATGTTACTGACATAATAGCATATGTTATGTGCTAGTGTTTTCCCTTTGGGGCTTTTGTTTTCCTGAGGCCAGGTCCTTGAAAAACTATGCATAACCAAGGGAGATGCAAGCTAAGAGGAGAGACGCCCCCCGAGAGAGGAGAGAATAGGAGGACGTGACGTGTATGAGCAGTGGGGACCCGTGACTGGCTCTCTGACATCGCTCCGGGGAGAAGAACAAGTCTCCACAGTGGAGTAAACTTGGAATAAGCAAAAAAGAGTGCTGGGTGACTCCAGTGTGAAACACTGCAAATAACTAGCCAGGTTATATGATCCTAGGCTTTCATTGCTTTTGAGCTATTTTGCAAATTGTAGATAACTAATAGGAATGAAAAATAATTTTTGTCTATATGTCCAGTGGGGAATCTGTAGACTTCTCACCCCACCTTTGCATCAGTTTGTAAATTGATTTCAACATTCCTTTACTCCACAGATATGTATGCTGCTTTGACTTCTCCTTTGAACTTGCAACATCTTACCCATTACTTATTAATAATGGATTAAATGAAATCTTTAACATGCCTTCATCTTATATCTGTTTAAAAGGTAGTCATTCTACCTTTTTTTTTTTTGAAATGTATCATTTAACAGCAGGATAGTGGCATGATATATCTAATGCACCTGGGCCGTATCCCACAGGGAGCCTGTTGCAAGCTTACCTGAGCCACTCGTTTGTCATTTCATTTTCTTTTGGTAGATATCGAATTGCGTCCAACAATTACATGCAGGAGCTAACTTGTCTCCTCCCATACAACCTTACTACCATAAAGCATGGTTCAGTGACAGCCCATCCCAGAGAGACTCTGCCACTTGTGCAAACATTGTTAGTAACAGACACAAGAAGGAACAGCCAGTTCCCGAAAACCCCGTGGAGTGCTCGCGTGGCCACGCAGCTCGAGGGGGAGTTTCCCGTGGAAGCTGCCCCGCCAACGCCCTCACAGCTGGGCGCGCCGGCCGTGGGCTGCGCAGGTGATGGTCCTGGTCTATTCGTGCTGCTATGATGCTCGGTAATTTATGAAGAAAAAAATGGTTTATTTGGCTCATGATTCTGCTGGCTGGAAGATTGGGCATCCGGTGAAAGCCTCATGCTTTCCTCCCACTTGCAGTGGGGGATGAGGGGAGCCGGTGTTTGCTGGGCTCCTGTGGGAAGAGAGAAGGAGGGGGAGATGCTAGGCTCTTTTTAACAACCAGCTCTCGAGGGAACTATAGAGTGAGAACTCACTCATTCCCATGAAGATGGCACCAAGCTATTCATGAGGGATCTGTCCCCGTGACTCAAACACCTCCCATCAGGTCCCACCCCCAATATGGGGGACCAGATTTCTACGTGAGATCTGGGGGACAAATACGCAGACTGTTATAGCATCTGACGAGAGTTCTCAGTGAAGGAGGAAGGACACAGAACCAAATAGATCATCCTAACCTAGGGCACTACTCCAAAGTGTTAAGCTACCGGGCTCGCCGAACCATTCAGTGTTGCTCATTGAGGGCAGACGTCCTAGATCAGTCTTTTCAGCCACCTATGCGCTGTGGCACTACCCATTCGCCAAGAAAAGTTTGTGCTGTCATCCTTTATGCTACTTTTCTGACCCTTTGTTGCCAATTTGGGTAGAGATATTTGAAGCACTTTCCATAGCTAGCCCTGGAGTGTGAGTCCCTGGTTAGGGTCCTTCACGCGTTGATGGTCTGTCTGTAGGGTACAGAATAAAGTGAATGTGACGCCCCCACCTGCATGTCACACTTTGCACTCACGTCTATTAAGAGTGGTATATGCTCACAATGGAATATTGGTCAATTCTAAGAAACGACAGTGAGCTAACACCGTTTATGCTATCCTGGATTAAGCTTAAGCCCGTTATCCAAAGTGAGGCGACACAAGATATGGAAAGTGGGCTCCACATCTACTCGCCATCAAATTGGTACTGACTGATTAAAACTATGGTGCTCAAAGGGTGGTAGTGTTCACCAGGGTTACGGGAGTGGGGGCAAGACCCACATCATAGGGATGTGGAGGGCATTGTGGGGGGGAAGGGCATACCTCTAACCCTTCTTAGGGAGAGGCAAAGTTATACAATGTATCCAAAGTATAAAAAAGAAAAGTCTTTTGTCGGATGGAGGGCGGGCGGGATGGGGGAGGAAGTGTAGAGTTACATAATGTGTGCCTTGCCTGGGCCACCTGGGGATTGGACTCGCTTGGAGCTCTGGCATGTTGCGGGGGAAGAGTGGTAGGGGCAATGTATGTAACCCTAACAATATTTGTACCCCCA
>VBSM01000316.1:1326886-1344890 GCA_008086735.1 Cheirogaleus medius
TCAGGATGGAATTCGGGGTTTGGAGAGTGATGATGATGTTCCAGAAGAAGACGAATTCACTCTATTTGAATCAATGTAGATTGTTGTACCGTACTTAAAAAAAACAACACATGCCCTGAAAATAAGCCCTAGGGTGTCTTCTTGAGAAAAAATAAATATAAGACCCTGTCTTGTTTTCGGGGAAACACGGTAGTTGGAATAATGCTGACGAGCTCTGGAGTGTAGGGGCTGTCCCTAGTTGTCTGGTACGTGGCCCCAGGTGATTAGGGCAGAGGAATAGTGGCTTGGAGTGTGAAGGCCTGAGGGATTGGGGAAGTGCAAAGTGGTGGGGTATGGGCTGTGGGTCGGTTGGTTTGCATGTGAAAGACAAATTCCAGGTGACCTGTTTGCCATCTCTAGGAATTGGATAGCCCTGGAGAGGCAGTTCCTCCAGGCTCAACAAGGACCCAAATATCAAAGCATCAGAAGACAGAAGAAAATGTCGTTTATACCATGATGTTCTCCTCCATGGGATATTTCCCTAGGTGTGACTGCGTCTCAGGTGTGTTTTGCCCTTCTGCAAAGGATAGAATCAATTGTCCAATAGAGGAGCAGTGTAAAATGCCACGAATTGGGCGCCAGTCATGGAGACAGCGGACGGGGACCGAGGGCAAGGGAAGCCCCCGACACCCTGGAGTGTCCCTCAGGTCTGCTCCCCCCACGGTGGCCTCGGCGCCGAACTGTCAGACTGCAGGCTTCCGTCTGCTCTCACCTGAGTCGTTGCACCCTAGACAGGCACTCTCCTTTTCAGGAGATTGAAACGGTGTCACAAATCACCAACATCAGGAATGACATCAGAGATGTTACTTCCAACTCTACAGAAATTATAGGATGATAAGGAAATGCTATGAAAAATTTGATGCTAACAAATTATGCAATTTAGACAAAACAAATTTCTTGAAAGAGACAAATTACCAGAAATGTCTCAAGAAAAAATAGAAAATCTGTTCATACTCATAGCAAGTAAATAAATTAGATGAGAAATTAAAAAAAAAAAAAACTTTTCACAAATAAAAGTCTAGGCCCAGATGGCTTCATAGGTGAATTCTGTCAAATATTTAAGGGAAAAAATGATATTAATTCTATGCAAACATTTTTAGAAAAAAAGAGAAGGAAGAAACACTCCTCAATGTCTCAACTCATTTTATCATGCCTGTATTACCGTGATACCAAAACCAAAGACATAAGAAAATTACAGATCAATATTCCTTATGAACATAGACATAAAAATTCTTAACAAGACTAGCAAATCAAGTTTGGCAGTATATAAAAACACGTGCTCACCAGGACCAAATGTGTTTATCTCAAGAATTCAATGTTGGTTTAACATTTGAACATCAATTAATGTCATATATAATATAGATTGAATAAAGGTCAAAAACACATGATCATATTGATACATGCAAAACAGCACTTTAAAAATCCACTCATTTATGATAAGAGAAAAAAAAAACGCTAAACAACCTTAGAAGGAAACTTCTTCAACCTAATAAAGGGTATCTGTGAAAACACCACAGCTAACATTTTTAAAGATGAAAAACTGAATCCTTTTTCTTTCGATCAGAAACAAATTGTACTAAACCAGTGGTCCTCCCGGTGTGGTACACGGACCAACTCGGAACTTGCTAGAACAGTGAACGCTCAGGCTCCAGCCTAGACCGACTGATTCCGACATTCTGGGCGTGGGGCCTTGACTGTGTTTCAGCTAGGCCGCCAGGTGCTGCTGACGCCAACTGAAGTTTGAGAACCGCTGGATTCTATCATGTTCTTTCGCGCGTAGTAGTGGAGGGGCCAATGTAAGAGAACAGACAATATTGTAACCAAAACATCACGATCCAACTCAGCCGTGAGTCTGTGGAACTATGGAGTTGCACAAGAGACAGATTCCTTCTTTAACCACTTGGGTGCGGCGCTCACCGGCCACGAACCCTCGCCCACAGCCAGCACTCGCAGTCCGCACGGTAGTGTGTGCTGTGCATTGACGACGCGTCCGTTTTGCTCTTGTGTGATGAAAGATTTAAAGCACTGAAAGCTCGTTTGACTTTACAGGCAGCTTTAGGAAAATAACTATAATAACTCCTACTAAGGACTTGTTAAAAGGTCACAGATTCGTAGTAACTTATTAGCTGAACGTACACACTGCAGCTGCAGAGATAAAACCTGTAAAAGTAAAAGCTTTTGGCTGTCGGCTAAAGTTGACGCTTGGCTGTGCGCCTTCATATCACGGCTGTCGGCTAAGTCCACGCTGGGCTGTGCGCGTTCCTCTGTGGCTGTTGACTATAGTCACGCTGGTACCGAAGTGGTTAAACCCCGTTTGGAACCTGAGCCAGAGAAAGCGATGCTGAACGGCGGCCCCCGGACCTGCTCAGGTCCCACCTCTGCCACCTGCGTCTCAAAAGGCCCATGAAGTCAGCCTGGTGCCGGATCCCCATGGAGCCGGATGTCTTTTCAATTATTTGGACTACAAAGGGAGGGGAAGGAGTGTGACTACAGTTATCGAAGGGAAGATTATTTATGCTATGAGCGAGGTGAGCCATGGAAAGGAATATTTTACAATCTAAGCAATCAAATATTAAAAAGGAAAGTGATATGGAACTCTGTGCTCCATAATCTTAGGATGTTCATTTCCCGGGTTCAACATACACATACACTCAATCACACACAGAGACACATAGACACACACACACATATATGCATTCACATAAATACACGGCATATGTAAAATGGGCGGGCATGGGCAAAGCATGTAGAATCTACTGTAACAACAATGAGCAGTTGATGTAAACTCCTCAAGCCAGAAGAGGTTTTGGGGTACGGAACGAGAGTGCTGACACAGTCCAAAAGCCACACTAGCACATGGTTTGGGACACTCGAGCAGGAAGCGTTGCCACGCCCTGCTCACAGCCTGGGTGCAGTATTCCAGAGTGGTTTGGGTTCAGAGAGTCGGGGTTTATTGACATCACAGCCCCTCCCCTGAAAACTATTTGGGTCTGGTCTTAACCACACCGTTGGTAAAACTGGACTCATATAAATCTTTTGGAACAGTGTTTTTTTTATTGTAGCAGCTACTATACAGTGAGCACTTACAGGGAAAAAAAATTTTGAGGGCCTACCTATCAGACACAGTGCTCAGCATTCTGGATACTGCTTGCAATAGCTTATTCTGGAAAGAGAGGCTGGGCAAAGAACTCTAAGTTGTACAGAGTGTTTTTTTAAAAGTGAGGCTACTCTGGGATTGCAATGGAGGAATGAATCGGAGTCTGGAAGTGACTTAAACGTTAGTAAACCGAGGATTGCAAGAAGATGGGAGGGGATGACTAGACCAGTGGCTCTCCACTGTAGAGAGCATCGGCATGTCCTGACGTGCTTGTTAGAAGTGCAAAGGGCTGACTGTGTGTGCGTGCGTGTGTGTGTGTGTGTGTGCCCACACCCGTGGTCCCTAAGTCCTGGCAACTGCTCATGCAAAAGAGCAACAGGATCACTGAGGTGCTGGAACAGATCGGTTTCTTAGCTGTGGCGGGAGGTACACAGGACCCACTCAGGTGACAACCTTGTGCAGCGTGGAAGACACACACATCAGAACAAGTAAAACTGGACAAATCTGAATGAGAGGTTTAAAAGACATTCCCGTGGGCAGGTGTGCCAGGTGGATTGGAGGGAGGATGATTAGGAAAGGGATCTGACAGTGAAGAGAACCGTGAGAGGCTAATTATAATAGCGAGGTGTGGAGTAACTGCAGGTCGGAATGGAGGGGACAGCACTGAGCCTGGAAGGAAGGCGGGGTAATGACAAGTGACGGAGTTATAAGGGAAAATCAACAGGACCAGGTGGCTGATTGAAAGTGGAGAGTCGTGGGGAGGGAGACAAGAGCCAGAAGGACCCAGGACCATGCTTGGTAAGAGCCAGCAAAACAGGACATACTGTGTCTCCCTGAAAATAAGACAGGGTCTTATATTTATTTTTCCTCCAGAAGGCACCCTAGGGCTTATTTTCAGGGGATTTTTTTTTTAAGCACGGTACAACAATCTACATTTATTCAAATATAGTGAAGCCGTCTTCTTCTGGAACATCATCCTAACTCTCCAAACCCTGAATTCCACCCTGAATGTCTTGCGTCTCTTTTTCCTTTGGAACCATCAGCCCCCAATCTCTCCTGTCGAGCCATAGAGCTCTCATGGGGCAGATGAGAAGGGCTGCTCGTGTTCTTGACCACTCCGCGACGACATGCATGGGTTGTGCAGATGCGCTGCGTAGCCACGCCCATCGCTAGGTCTTATTTTCGGGGTGGGGCTTCTATTGTGCAAATGCTTAGAAATCCTGCTAGGGCTTATTTGATGGGTAGGTCTTATTTTCTGGGAAACATGGTCTGTGGCCCTTTGCAGAAAATGTGGCTGGATTTGCCTCTCTCGTTCCTCGGTGTCTACACCAGCATGTGGCTCAGAGGGTCCTGAGCGACACTACTGGGCACCTCCAACACCCCAGGCCTGTGTCCATCTGCTCTCTCTCGCCTGCCATGTTCTTTGCTATCAACCCGCTACACAGGGTGAGTCCCCAACCTGTGTGCCTGGAGCAAAGCACTGTCCCCTGCATTCACGCATTGTGATTTGGGTGGGGTTGACCCCGTTTCCTTTCCACTGTCACTAAGGCAGAGTCAGCTCTTGACCCTCCAGGGTGAAGCTCAAAGTTTGAGGATAGCGGAGAGATGTCCTTTCCTCCCAGTATGTTCGTGTAGAAGGGCTGAGCCCCGGGAGCAGCAGGCAGCCAGGTTAGTGTCCCGGGAAAGCCGCGGCGGAGAAGGGAGGAGGCCAGTGCGGAAAGAACGTCGGGGAGACTGAGCTGTGACTCCTGAGCTATCGGAACCCTCAGCTCGGCTGAGCCTGCCCGCCCTCTGGGCTTTATGGTTAGGCGAACAAATACCTCCCTGCATCATCCAAGTTGGGTTTGGATTGAGTATTTGGCTGCAGGCAATGTAATGAGTCCTAACTGACTGGTCCTTGGATACGTCTCAGTTTCCCTAGGAGATGAGATTCAGGAAGTCCCATCGCTTTGGCAGTGGCTGTCAGGGGAGCTTGTGGCAGCTTCTCCCCTGGAGCCGTCCTCACGGGCTTAGCTCTCGTACCAGCCACTGTGGCCTCCATCCCTTTATGAAGCTCAGATTTGCTGCTGGCCTCCCTCCCTCCGCAGCGTGGATGCTGGGGTTGGTTTCGGTCAATGTTTGGATGTTCCTCCTGCAGCTTGGTCTTCTCCAACAGCTTAGCAACGGCCTTCACTGTCGAGGTACCGGGTCCTTTCGTGCACTTAAAACACCCCTGTTAAGTCTCCTGTGGTTTAGAACAGAAGAAGCAACTAACCATGGAAGTTTTTTGGCAAAAATGAAAGTAAACAAATAAATGAAAAGGACCTTATTGTGGAAGGATATCGGGTCGCTCACAGGATGCTGGGAAATGCCAGGTCAGCAGAGCGTGGAGAGGACAAGACGCTGGCGGCTCTCAGCAGTGCTAAGCAGGGATTGGTGGATGCAGGCACTGAGACACTGGGTTAGGATTGTCGCTTCTGTCAGGAAATCTCATTAATGGAGTGTGTGGCTCGACTACCTGGATGACCCTTACTGCCCATCGTGACCCCGTGAAGCGTTATAAACTCTTGCTGAGTGCATGGGGGCCTGGATCAGTGACACTTTTGTCATTTAAATTTTTAGCAGCTCTCAGACTTTAGTGTGCATCCATCTCACCTGGAGGGCTTGTTCCAATGCAGGTGACCGGGTTTCTCACCTGTGTTCTGGTGTAGTAACCCTGGCATGGGGACCTGAGATTCTAGAACATACCTAAAATGATGCTGATGCTGCTAGCTGAGAGCACAGACTTTGAGACTCACTGTGTTACATAAATTGTATTCTTTCTCTAGGTATTAGTTGAAAACATTTTTCTAGTAATGATGCATCCGCATCTGCGCTCTGAAAAAAAAAATTGAACTCGTTATCTGCCTTGTTGTCATTCAATAGTGGTTAATTCCGCATCTTTGATTTATGAGTGGTTGTGAGTGGGTCCCTTTTTAGTTGTCTTTGAGTACGCCTCACCTAACCTTGAGAAGATGTCTCTGTCTTTAATGTCCGTGTTAAAACCTATAAGGAAAATCATCCTGGGGTGTGTTGGAGTCTCCCCATTTTGACGCCTGCAGTCAAACTCCACGTAACGCCAGACGATTGAGAGGATTTGCTCCTGAAAATAATTTGTGTAGGGGATGGTTCTCTAAGAAGAAAAGACCTTCTTCTATCTTAATCTCTGACAACCTCCCCAGCCATAGAGATCCCTTGCCATTGCTCGTAAGCAGAGGAGAAACACGTTATAAAGTTGAAAGTCTTGCCAATTTTAGTGGATTTCTAATAGATTGTTTGATTTGTAGAAGACATTCACGGCCTGGGAAGGAATGCTGAAGGTACCCTGTTGACATACTTTTGAATGTTCAGAGAGGGAAAGTCAAATTTTGGATTTGACCAAAAATCACAGTAACATAGGGTCAGGAGCAGAACAGGATTCCACATCCCTGGATTCCCGGCTCTGACTGTGAGGGTGGTAACGGCCACAGCGGTGTTATCCTTGTCACCATCATCATCCTCGTGGGCCACAGCAGCCGTGGCCGTTACCACTTATTGATCTTATATTAATAGTTTGCCCAGATTAAGTTAAGTGCTTAATCCATTCTCTGTAAGTCCAGGGCCCGTGTCCCACTGCGGTAAACAAAGCTGCAGTCGGACTCATCGATGCCCATGCATTTGTGTGTCGTCTGTAGTGGTTTTTGTGCACAGTGGCAGAGTCGAGTAGTTGCAACAGAGACTGTCTGGCCCACGAGCCTGAAAGATTTGCTGCCCGGCCCATTATGGAAAAAGTGTTCTGGCCAGGCGTAGTGGCTCACGCCTATAATCCTAGCACTCTGGGAGGCCGAGCCGGGAGGATCACTCAAGGTCAGGAGTTCGAAACCAGCCTGAGCAAGAGCGAGACCCCGTCTCTACTAAAAATAGAAAGAAATTTATTGGACAACTAAAAATATATAGAAAAAATTAGCCGGGCATGGTGGCGCATGCCTGTAGTCCCAGCTACTCGGGAGGCTGAGGCAGGAGGATTGCTTGAGCCCAGGAGTAAGGTTGCTGTGAGCGAGGCTGACGCCACGGCACTCTAGCCCGGGCAACAGAGTGAGACTCTGTCTCAAAAAAAAAAAAGTGTTCTGACTCCTCCTGCTCTGAGTAATTTCTGGCAGCAGCCTATGGAGTTGGCATCCCGTGCAGTTGAAATTTGTCCCCAGATTACATGCACTGTGTAGACGGGATTCAAACTAAAGTCGGCCAACCTCCAAAATTTATGTTCCCTGTACTCTTCTCTACTATCCCTGGTGAATCTGGCCAATCGTATCTATCGTATCTTATGGTATAGTATAATGGATTATAATATGGTGACATTTTGTTTCTCCCTTGAACAAAATAAAGTGACATTTTTAAAACAAAATAATGAGAACCAGTCCCCACAGAATAATCACATCACATCGGCGTATTTACTTTTAAAAGTAAATCATGTTTTATGGTGATTGCTAAGTTAATGAAATTACTACACTACCAGCTAAGTGGGTTTTATTATCCCAGGCTTCTTGCAGGGCACCTGAGCCTTGACTGGTGAATAGTGAAATAATCGATTGCCATGCGGGGATTTGAGCGCGGGGACCTGACCCTTCTCAGTGTAATGGTCGTATGTTTGCGTGGGACTGGTGCTCGTGACACCACTCAAGCAGGCGTTAGAAATTTCTGGCTTCATGCTTTAATTCAGCGGATCTCAAGCTTTTTGGTGTATCACCATCATATGGGGGCTCTTTACGTGATTTTGAACTGTTATTCCAAAGTTATTCCAACTGTTATTTCTGCAAAAAAAGCTTTTGGCAGTGACTTTGTTACAGCAAACCAGACCAGGAAACAAACCGAGAGCCACACGAGAGTACCGCAAAACAGGCTCGTATTACGCCGGCGGGCTCAGAGGGGTCTTGCCTCCAAATTCTGAGCAAAATGGGGTCTGAGCACGGTAGCTTTTATATGACACAGAAGCAAACGGTTACGAAGTTTGCACGAGACCAAGGTCTAGTCTAGTCTCCCATTATTCTATAGTTGCTTAGTCATGCTAGTTTGCAGTCATGCGCAAGATTGAAATCTAGTGAGAGGTCGCTCTCCAGTTGCTTAGTCATGCTAGTTTGCAGTTATGCCACCGTTAGGAAGGGAGTGGGAAAATTCTCCCTTACACCATGAAGGCACTGCAGTTTTGACCATGTTCTCTCATAATTCTGAGTCACCATGTGAAATATCCGACCACCCTGCTGGAGAGATCTCATGCATTGCCCTTGAGGCTACTTGGAGGAGAGCAACTGAACTCTACCTACTCAACAAAAATCCCCAACATGATACAATTTCATTAGCTGTAGTTCTTACGTCCTGCATGAGATCTCTAGATGTGTTCCTCCCACGTGTATCTGCTATCGGTATCTTTTGATCGACAACTCCCCGTTCCCTCTCCCCACCCCACCCCCATGGTAACCACTGTTTCATTCTCTGAGTATTTGAGCTTTTTTTTTTATATGCCTTTGTCACACACACAAAAAAAATAGCTGTATGAGATGACAGATCTGTTCATCTGTTTCACTATGGTCACCATTTTACTATCGATATGTGTCCCAGAACATCATGCCATAAACTGCAAATCAGAGGGCTGTCCAGAAAGTATCCAGCCATTGTTAATACAACAAGAATGTTTGTGTGGCTGGATACTTCCTGGACAGTCCTCGTATACACAAATTTATTATTATAATTTTTTTAAAGACTACTCGAAGAGGGACAGTGGCTCGGCGGAGAGCCCCCGGCCTTCTAGTTGTTCCCATCAAGCCACCAGCTATGTCAGTGGGACCCGCAGAGACCTTTAAGACCAGCCCTGATGCCAGCAGCAGACACCCAGCTGGTGGGTCTGAACGGACCTCCATGCGCGGGAGGTGTGATAAAGTCACTGCTGGTTTAAGCCACTAAGTCGGGGTGATTTGCTACACAGCAGTGGACAGTCAGAACACGCCTCAGGCTCAGTGTATTGTGTCTTCATTGTCCTTTTGCAGACACTTTCCGGGGATGGTGTCCCACGGCACGTGCCGAGCACACCTGATTTTGAGTGCAACTCTATGGTCACAACTTAGTGTTTTTTTTATCAATTTACAAAGATGATGCAACACATGGCTAAATTTAGTGAGGTTTAACTTGGCAATTGTCACCTTATCAAATACCATCATAGGCAGGGGACTATGCCAGGTGTGATACCTCTGCAGAAATAAGATAGCAGCCCGAACCTCTGAGCACCTTAATCTCATATCTCCACCCTGTTGTACTCCTGTTCCTAGGAGTAGTGGATTTCAGAAAGCTAAACTCTGCTATCTCGCTGTAGTAAAATCTCTTTAGAGGGTCACGAGATCACAGCATCGTGAGAAAAAGATCTCCACCAAGGCACGGGAGCCCCGCACACAGCGGTTGTTTGGCAATAGCACCACGTGGGTGTTAATTTCACACCCAAGAGGGCATCCTTCCTCCATTCCTAGATGTTTGATACTCTCTCCCCTTTGTTGATGATTCTGCCACGTAAGTCCTGTGTAAGCCACAGGGTACCCCGATGGCTTGCTCTAGCGTGTCACACTCCCGATTGCAAGTCTTCAGCGTCCCCGCTCTCTAAGAAAGAACCTCTCGTGTCTGCCGCTGTGCGCACGGGCCCTTCCGCAGCGCGGCCCCAGCCGGCTCCTCTCCCCACCTGCTGCCCGAAACTTAACGCCGTTGAATTTTTCATTGTTCCTACAACGTACCGTGGCCTCTCTGAACTCGGCGGCTTTTCCATGCTAGTCCCTTTTCCTTGCATCCATGTCCCTGCTTTTCCACCTAGTCCACGTCTTCTCACCATGGCACCTCCAACTCCTTCGTTTCTTCTGGTAAATATTTCAGACTCGCCTGGGGGGGGGGTGTGCCAGGCACGTGTACCTCGTGTATACCTCTGCTACAGCGTTTAGCACACTGGGTGACGACGTATCTTCCAGATTAATCTTTGCTGCCTTCACTCCCCACTTATGGCAGATACAACTTCCCATTCCCCGCCTCCTGTCAGATTCCGAGCTGCTCAGGGGCAGGCAGGACACCTCTGTTACCGTCCTGGCCACTGCCACGACAGAGTTTTCCTCTCTCAGTTCTGGAGTCGGGAAGTCTGAAATCACAGGTGGAAGAATCAAGGTGTGGGCAGGGCCACGCTGCATCCAGAGGCTCTCAGGGACAGTTCGTTCCTCGTCTCTTCTGGCTCCTGGTGGCCGCCGGCATTCCTGGACACGTGGCTGCCTCACTCCGGTCTCTGCCTCCACAGTGACATTGTGGCCTCCTCCTCCGTCTGTGCACAGCAATGTCCCCCGGCCGCCCTCTTACAAAGATGCATGTGATGGCATGTATGGCCCACCCAGGAAATGCGGGAGAATCTCCCCGTCTCAAGAGCTTTAATTTACTCACTTCCGCAGATACCTTTCCCAAATAAGGTGGCAATATTGACAGGTTCTAGCATCAGGGCTTGGCAGCTTTGGAACCCTGCCTTGCCTGCTACACCATCCTTTCGCTAGCAGCCTTTCTGTGCCCTGTCTTTTTGTTTGTTTGTTTGTTTGTTTTTGAGACAGAGTCTCACTGTGTGGCCTGGGCTAGAGTGCCGTGGCATCAGCCTAGCTCACAGCAACCTCAAACTCCTGGGCTCAAGCGATCCTCCTGCCTCGGCCTCCCGAGTAGCTGGGACTACAGGCACGCGCCACCATGCCCGGCTAATTTTTTTCTCCTTTTAGTTGTTTGGCTAATTTCTTTCTATTCATAGTAGAAATGGGGTCTTGCTCTCGCTCAGGCTGGTTTCGAACTCCTGACCTCAAGCGATCCTCCTGCCTCGGCCTCCCAGAGTGTTAGGACTACAGGCGTGAGCCACCGCGCCTGGCATCTGTGCCCTGTTTTTAAGGAGTGTATCTTGTAAGTGACTTAAAGTTGTTTTTCTTTTTTAAAAGACCCTGGCAGTCTTTATATTTTAATCAGCACACATAACTCACTCACATTTACCAAAATTACTGACGTTCTTAGCTTTCAACCAACCATCTTACTAGCTGTTTTCTATTCATCCTATCATTTTATGTTTATTTCCTCCCTCTCAGATTTCTTGCCTTCTTTTGGATGAATAAAATATTCTTATCATCCACCACACTTGCCTAAGTTCCGCATGTGTGCTTTTATATCACGACAGCTAACTTGCACCCAGCATCTTAGCTGCGGAGGCCTGGGGACCACGTGTCAGTCACCCCGCCGTCCCACCCCGCTGCATGGAAGGAAGCAAGGCAGTTGAGGGAGGCTGCCGCGCAGTGTCCAGTGCCCATGGCGAGAGTTCACGGTGCGGCGGCTTTTCCCACTTTGTCCTGTCACGGTCACTCAGCATGAGCCACACTGTGTGTCCACAGGCTTTCCAGAAGAGAGTGCAGGTTGGGGTGCAAGTGTATGCACACGATCCCATGAGTTGAACCTGGCAATAGACAAACGTAAGCATCGTGATACCTTTTATATTTTTGTAATATTAACACTCCAGTAGTTCGCAGACTGGGCTGGGGGGGGATGATTACATGGCTTCTGTTTTGATTTTGAAAGGACTGTCAGAAAGTCTAACGAGGTGATTAACAAAGGAGAATAGAGAACACAGATCAGTAAAAGAAATTTAAAAAGCTTTCCATCAGTAGGTGATCTGTGCACACTGATAAGATGCAGGCTATCTGGTTGGATAAGGATGAAAATATACTTTCTTCATCCTATCGTTGATTAGTTCTGTCACCATTTTGGATGAAAACATATTGGCACAATTTAGAGTCACGCCGGATTTTAACTGTGGATATAAAGTAGAGGAGAGTGGACTACGGCGAGGAGGCGCGGAATTAGATCCTCGCCCAGTTTCGTTCCAAGACAGTCTGGCGCAGAAATCCCAGCCTGAAATGGAGCGTCTCACTGTGATTCCTTGTGTGCGAGCAATACAGGCTGAATAGACAATTTGCTTTAAAATGCGGTCCGGGAGGGAGTGAGTTTGGGGACGGTTGCTGCTACCGAGAGAGCAAACAGACTTCTGAACCTGTGCCTAATGACCCGTGCAAAATGGATCAGAGTGGTCCTCGCCAACCCCGATTATTTTCCTGCGGTGAGTTTTAGTTAAGCAACTCTGGGAATGGGTATACATTCAAGTGGCTTCCAAAGACAGCTCTGTGGAATACAGCCCTGGCCAGAGCCTCCGCCCTGTGGAATTCACAATGAGGAGATTCCCTCCGAGTCCACACTTGAGCCTCAGTTCGCTGGGTGGGAACGGCTCTTGTCTATAGTTCCCTGTGTTCAAGCAGCTCTTAGTCCCTGGTGACCATGTGCCTCTCGAGAGCATCCCGGGTAAACTCTAAAATATAGCAAGGCCTAGGTCTTCCCCCAGAGTTTCTGCTTCAGTTCGTCTGGCGGGGCCCTGTGCATCGGTACTTGTCAAAAGCCCCGAGGCGATGTTCACGTGGCTGCAGGGGCCAGAGCAGCTGCCCTCCAGGCCGTGTCCAGAGAGGACGTTGACGTGGAAGCCAGCATCCTGTGCGACTCGCTCGTTTACTTAAGTCTCACCGTGTTGCCCAGGCCAGAGTGCCGAGGCGTCAGCCTAGCTCACAGCAACCTCAAACTCCTGGGCTCAAGCGATCCTCCTGCCTCAGCCTCCTGAGTAGCTGGGGCTACAGGCACGCGCCACCATGCCTGGCTAATTTTTTCTATATAGTTTTTAGTTGGCCAATTAATTTCTTTCTATTTTTAGTAGAGATGGGGTCTCGCTCTTGCTCAGGCTGGTTTCGAGCTCCCGTCCTTGAGTGATCCTCCCGCCTTGGCCTCCCAGAGTGCTAGGATTACAGGCGTGAGCCACCGCGCCTGGCCTATAGCATGATTTTAAAAATTAACTTTTTCCCTCTGAGTATAAATATAGCACATCCTCAATGCAAAGGAAATGGAAAGCACAAGGAAAAAATTAAGAATAAATAATAATTCATACTTGGGTAACTCATTATGTATATTTCTTGCAAGCTTTTTCCTGGCATATTTAATGTGTATATTTGTGTCATTGCGATCATCTTGAAAATAACTGTGTGAGCATTTCTCTGTAATAGTCATTCTTCTGAATCATTTTCTATGCTGTTTAATGGTCTATCTTAGTGTAGCTATTATTATGTGCTGGCCGTACATAAACTTCTCTTGTAAAAATCTTATTTCACTCTGGTTAGGGATTTTCTTATTTTATACGTTGATGATTGTGATTGTTATGCTTGGGAAAATAAGAAATCATGTTCTGGGCATTCTATTAATAATTTGGTGTTTAACCGCTTCGGTACCAGCGTCGACTATAGCCGGCAGCCGTGATATGAAGGCGCACAGCCGAGCGTCAACTTTAGTCGACAGCCAAAAGTTTTTGCTTTTATCTCTGCAGTTGCAGTGTGTACGTTCAGCTAATAAGTTACTACGAATCTGTGACCTTTTAACAAGTCCTTAGTAGGAGTTAGTATAGTTATTTTCCTAAAGCTGCCTGTAAAGTAAAACAAGCTTTCAGTGCTTTAAAGCTTTCCTCATCACACAAGAGCAAAACGGATGCATCGTCAATGCACAGCGCAAACTACCGTGCGGACTGTGAGTGCCGGCTGTGGGCGAGGCTTAGCGGCCGGTTAGCACCGTACCGAAGTGGTTAATAGTATAGGGTCCAGAGCCTGTAAGATGTGAGTTCAAATCCCAGCTCTGCCACTTAACAACGCGTGTGACATTAGGGGAATTATCACACTACTGTGCCGTTCCTTTCACTACTCTTTATAAGGAGGGTAATAGTAGTCCTTCCCACATAGAGCCGAGGTCAGGTTTAAATGGGCCGATGCATGCGAATGGTTCAGCACAGCCCTGAGCACACGGGTGCCCGCTGCATTTCTCTCTACGCTGCACCCGACGTCTGGGTAGCCGCAGAGGCTGCTCTGCCCCCTTGGCTCAAGGTCCAGTGTGATTCGCCTGTCCCAGTTTCTCTTCGTTGTAAATGTCCACCAGGGAGGACGGCAGTTCCTAAGACGGGCTCTGTCATTGTCCAGCTCAGCTGCCAAGTGCGGAATTTGCAGGGAAGCTCTGCGTGTTTCAGAAGGAGAAGGTAAAAAGGAAATACGCCAGCGACGCTAACAGTGGATGCCACTCCAAGTTAGAGTCATTGCTCTCTAGGAAAACGCCACTTCCCTTTCTCCTCCTACTGAATAGTGTCTGCAGCTGGGTGGCAAAGCAATTTCTCAGCTATGGGGCCAGGGGTGCGGACAGCTGGCAACCTGCCTGCTTGATCTCCACGTCGTTTTGGAGCCCGCAAGGTGGGAAAGCATAAAAGTAGCAGCAAGGTAAAGCAGTGGCATGGCTACCTTTTCTTAGTAGAAAGCAGAAAGAGGGGACAAGGGAGGGAGGGAAGAAATGCAGGAAGCAAAGTGCTGCTCTGAGTCGGAGTGTTGTGGTGTATTCATCCCGTGCCAGAGGAAATAGCATAGGCTGGTTGTTCCCGCGGTGTTTTTGGGGATTCTAAGTGGCTAAGTGACCACATGCATACCCATTAACGCCGATGAATGCACTGGAGTCCCTGGTCTCTGGGAGAAGCCTCCAGGGCCCTAAAGTTAGACTCCATAATCTTCTAGAACATCATCAGTACCTTGAGGATTGGCAAAGGGCAGGTTTCTCACCAGCACAGACGGTGGGGAAGTCGGGGACAGATATGAGTATCAGGATCTAAACAGACACGGAAGACAGGGCACGATGAGGCACATTTTCCGAGAGGATACATCACATAGAGAAAAAGCGTCCAATAGGAAGTAAGACAGCATCCGCGCTGGGGAGAGGGTGGCGGGACTTCAGCGCGTGGAGCTAATTGTTTTGTTGGCTGGGCTGCCCAGTGCACCGCGGGACCCCGGCCCCCACCTCCCTCGCTGCTTCAAATTATTTTGTTCAGTCCGTCTTGATTAGCACATTGTGAGAGTGACGTTAATATTCAGTTACAAGTTCACGTGGAGTCAGGTAGTTAAGGAAACACAGGAATCCATGTCCTGCTCCCACGGTAAAGATGAAGATTCGGAGATGCCAGGGAGGACGTGGACTGCCTGAGATTGCGGGGGGCCATACGTGGTGGCGCTCAGAGCTGTCACCCAGGCCTGGCCTCCCCACTCCAGCATCCCGTCTCCCCCTCCTGCAGGTGGAGGTGACTCTGGTTCAGAGTCTCAAGTTCGCACTTGACTTTCCAAGAAGACCGTTCATCTTCTGGTGAAAAGGAATCCCATCGGGTAGCAGTGGCCCCTTGCTGCCGAGGCTGAGTGTAAAATGTACACCATGCCGTCCTCTTCCTCTCGATTACCTGGGTCTTGTTTGTCCCCTGTGTCCCAGCTTGGCCCCTCTTGAGAGAGAGTCGCCACATCCACTCAGGGGAACAGGCTCTCAGGTCCTCCTTGGATCTCCTGGAGCTTGGTCCTTCCATCTGCTCATTCTTTCTTTTTTTAAAATTATACTTTCTTTTTTATTTATTTTTTCCAGCATATTATGGGGGTACAAATGTTAAGGTTATGGATATTGCCCATGCCCCCCCTCCCCACTCGAGTCAGAGCTTCAAGCGTGTCCATTCCCCAGACGGTGTGCATCACACCCATAATGTATGTATATACCTATCCCCTCCTCCCCACCCACCCGACACCCGACAAATGTTATTCCTATATGTCCACTTAGGTGTTGATCAGTTAATACCAATTTGCTGGTGAGTCCATGTGGTGCTTATTTTTCCATTTTTGGGATACTTCACTTGGTAGAATGGGTTCCAGCTGCATCCAGGAATATACAAGAGGTGCTAGATCACCATTGTTTCTTAAAGCTGAACAGTACTCCATGGTATACATATACCACATTTTGTTAATCCACTCATGTATTGATGGGCACCTGGGTTGTTTCCACAACTTTGCAATTGTGAACTGTGCTGCTATAAACATTTGAGTGCAGGTGTCTTTTTCACAGAGTGACTTTTGTTCTTTTGGGTAATGGGATTGCTGGATCGAATGGTAGATCCACTTGTATCGCTTTAAGGTATCTCGTTCTTGCCGGCACTGACTCTCTCACAGATATCCGTCGGTGCCTCCTGCTTGTCTAGCTTTGTAAGCGCTGGATGTCACAGCGAGCGAAGCAGACGCTCCCTGACCCCCTGGATGGCACTGCATCAGGGCGCCGACAAACACAAGAAGGCAGATCTGAAAGGTCGGGTCCTCCTAAGTGCTGCAAAGGAAAATAAAGCAGGTTCGTGGAGTCCCTGGGCTGCTGGGTGGCGACTGTCCTTTTAGAAACAGGAAAGAGCTCAGGCGTGATGGTGTTTAAGAAGAAACTGAGGAACTTGAGTCAGGTGGGTATGTGTGAGAAGCATGTGCTGGGCAAGAGGATTGCAGCGTGCAGAGGCTTTGAGGGGGCTCCGCCTGGCGTAGTTGAAGCAGAGGGGACACAGAGACCCGCGTCACTGGAGGGCAGGGGGCGTTTGCCGCGCTGCCTGGTATTGACGGTACTCTGTGGCTACACGCTGGGCCTCGACTACTGAGTTAGAGATTATAGAAGGTGATTAGAAATGCATTTTGAGCACTAAATAAATCAATATATATTTCATCTCAAGTGTGCGTTGTAATGTATACACTACGCATAAGGCATATATTTAGATACCAGTTCCTTACACATAGGGCTACAGAAGTTTTGATTTTTTGTCGCTGTGACGACGACGATCATTATCATCTGGGCATCCAAGACAGAGCAAAGGCCTTTGGCAGAGTCTTTCCGATTCTAAGTGGAATTGCGTTCACGACTCCCCACGCCAGGTTGTACATTGCAGTCACTGGGAAAGGCTCTCGAGCAATTTCTTTGTGAAAGAAATGATCTCTGCCACGTGGCCGGCCCACAGCCTGGCTTGCTCGTGTGCTATTTTATGGATTTTGTTTCCATGTCTGGAGCCGGAAAGCACAGAACACAGCTTCATTTGTAGAACAAAATGTAACGGCCGCGGTGATGTGGATGCTCGTGGCAGCGGTGGCCACGACAGCTACGGTGTGCGAGGAGTCAGCCATTCGCCGAGCGCTGTCGCAAGTGCTTTGCGGGGGTTTTCTCTCTTAACCCTACCCGGTAGGTAGTGGCGTCAATATTAACTCGTTTTCTGGCTAAGGAAATGGTAGGACTCAGAATACTCACGCCGCTGCACCGACGGCAGTTCCGAGGAGGGGAGCCAGGTTTTGTGCTACTTTGTGTGGCCCTACAACTTCAACACACGGGTAAGCCAAAGCTCATTTCTGCTTTGATTTGCATTTCCCGTGGTCTGTTGGTTGAAGGGTGTTTAAGAGACAGGGAAAACTGGGAAATGCATTTGATTTTCTTCAGGCCGATGTTGAAACGAGTCTTCCAGTCTCGGCAAACACATTGCCCGAGCTGAGGCAGCTGAGAGACAGCAGGATTCGGCAGATGCCACAGGTGTGGGTTTTATAGGTTACAGCAGAAAATTAGTCAGATCTCTCTCATGGATCAACTTAAATACGTTTTGGGTTTCGAGGCCCAGCGTTCAGTGCTAAGACCAATGTTCCCCTCTGCAAATAGACCATCGTTTGCGTTCCTGTTGCTCAAGGTGCTGTGAACCGACCATGGGGGTGTTCGCTACTGTGGGTTTGGGAACCTCAAGTCTTTGTGTCCCCATTGGCGGCACGATCGCCGTGCTTGCTGACAAATGCACTGATTATAGTCGTTAGTCTTTACTTGTGTCCTTTGGTTAGATTTTGCAAAGGGGTTTATCTTTTCACTAAATTCAGACGACTCTTTATTTAACCACTTCGG
>VBSM01000316.1:1366536-1377135 GCA_008086735.1 Cheirogaleus medius
AAAAAAAAAAAAAAAAAGCTCAGGTTGCATTCAAAATCCATTCCCATTATCACAAGAAATTTTTTAACATTACGGTTTTCAATAAAGGAAAAGCTATTGGATTCTTTAAATATAAATTCAACTGTTATATATTTCTGAATGCTTGTAAAAAAATACTTTGAAACTTTTTATCGTCTACTCATACAAAGTTTTCCATTTATGTTCGCTATAAAAAAAATTTGAAGAGATTATCATCAAAAAAAAGTCTTGACCAGGAATTGTTTTTATAGCCATGTTCTGCATATAAGTTGGTGTAAAATATGTTTACGAAGGCGAGCCTGAGTTGTCATTAGAATTTTTGAAAATATTATGCTTTGAAGTTTGATACAGATTAAATATTCGATCTCTTCTCTAAAACCTTTGAACTTGGTATCATACTTCTAGACAGCATGTGGTTTTTTCTGTGAGCCTTACATAGATTCCCCCAAAGCCTCCCCAGCTCACTCTGTGGTGACCAACGACATCGTGGTTTCCACACACTACGACGTGAGGAAGCTCTGTTAGCAGTCACCTGTGACCGTCTTTCGGTGTCGCGTGCTGGTCACTGTGACCCAGCAGGGACGGTGAAGGGCCTAGACACTGGCTGGGAGGAAGAAGGGCTACTTATTTAGAAGACAAGGGAACATAAAATGACGTTTTAGTTTTCTTAACAACAGCTTATAGGTAATCATTTCTGAAATTGAGTTCTCTATGCGGCCTCAAGACACGGAACTTGGTGTCAATTTTATGAGAAGCCGTGTTACCTTGGTCAACTATGAACCCTCTCTAAGCCTCTGTTTCCGCAGGGTCAGGTGTGAACAGTAATGTCCGCCTCAAGGGTCGCTGTGCAGCATAAATGAGTCGTGTTTGTAACACACTTGGTACAGCACCTGCACCCAGCAAGCGTCTGGAGATGGAAAAGGCTGGGCCAGAGGGTAATGACGTCCCCGTCGCTCTAAGTACTCTAGTGTATTGTGGAAGATCGCACTTTAGGGATGGCATAGTTACACTTAAATCCTTAATTAAATGAACCTAAGATCTCTTTTATCACTGAGACTCCCAGACTGGAAGTAGCAGAGCTACCTCTAGAAATCTTTCGACAGACTCCCCGAAGAATCCCTGGGTAAAGAGATTGACGAGGACCCTCATCCTTCTTAGGAAAGAACTTCCAGTAGCATTAGATTCACTTGCAGGCCTTGTTAAAGCTCAGATTGGTGGATCCCAACGCCAGGGTTTCCAATTCAGCAGGTCTAGGGTGGGACCCAAGAATTTTCCTTCTTATTAACCACTTCGGTACAGTGCTCACCGGCCGCGAAGCCTCGCCCACAGCCGGCACTCACAGTCCGCACGGTAGTCTGTGCTGTGCATTGACGACGCATCCGTTTTGCTCTTGTGTGATGGGGAAAGCTTTAAAGCACTGAAAGCTTGTTTGACTTTACAGGCAACTTTAGGAAAATAACTATAATAACTCCTAAGGACTTGTTAAAAGGTCACAGATTTGTAGTCACTTATTAGCTGAACGTACACACTGCAACTGCAGAGATAAAAGCAAAAGCTTTTGGCTGTCGACTAAAGTCGACACTCGCGTTCATCTGTGGCTGACGACTACAGTCGACGCTCGCGCTCGTCTGTGGCTGACGACTGTAGTCGACGCTGGCACCGAAGTGGTTAAGTTTCCAGGCACTGCTGATACTTCTGGTCCCGGGATCAGAGTTGAGAATCTCTGCATTAGAGCAATGGCTCTCTGCTCTGGTGCCATTAGATTCACCTGGGGAGATATTTTATCTACAGCTGTCTGGACCTTTATCCTTAACTGGTCACACAGAATCCTGGGCGGTGGCCCCGGGCGTGCTGAAAGGTGTCCAGGTGATTACAGTGGGCCATTAGTGCTGGGACCCATGGAGGCAGAACACCCGTATTTCAGCTGGTGACCACCTTGCTGCTGCATGCCAATGATGGACTCAGTTTTGCATTTTTTATTACTATCTTTTCTCTTCTGTATTTCTTTGTATTTTTTTAAAAAAATGTCACAGTGACATTTGAAAAACAAAAGTGTTTTTTTGGACTTGAGATGGTTCCAACAATGATAAGTTGCATCCCTTTCTCCTCCTAATTATTCAAGAGCTGACTTGCTGTTAGCAGTTGGTTGGAAATCCGTAGTCTGTAATTATGATTGCTGTATATGACAGTGCAGAGGAGATTGAATATTTTATTATTTATGCTCTCAGTACTTCAGGTGTTTTAAACCATCGTACTTAGAAGAACAACTTAAATGTCTCGTAAGTAAAAAATCATCACTTGTCATGTTTCTTATGTTTTCTGTCGAGAAAGACAGAAACATCTTCAGATGACAATAGCCAACTGAATTACACCAAAATCTCACATTTGATATTTAGTCATACAGTAACTGTGAGGTTAGATTAAAATGCTTGTGTCTTTAATGGTTGTGCATTAAAATGCATTTTCACTAGCATTAGGTTTTAAGTCACCATGCACGGCAAAAGTTGGGCACAGTCAAAATGTCTCTTCAGCGTCCCTTAGGCCCAGTTACCCAGAGCATGGACCAGAGAGGAGCAGCCCGGCACCACCCAGGGGACTGGGAACGCAGAGTCTCAGCCACCTGTTGAACCCACACCTGCATTTTGACAAGATCCTTGGGTGATGGTACGGGCACTGAAATTTGAGGAATACTTTCTTAAATTACTCACGAGTCGCTAAGGCCTAGGACTTTAGCAGTCCACAGTTATTTCCTTGGTTTCTCTTTGCGTTTTTGCTGAGTGGAGTGACGTGGAGGCCTGGCTCTGGGTTGAACAAGGAAAGCAGGAAGAGAAAGGATTTTTTTCCTTCTCTCCCTCCCCTCTCCCCACTCTTTTCTTCTATAGGATCATGTGGATCAATTAATGTTAGCTGAAATTGCACGCATTGCATCTCCCCTGTATTTTATATGCTAGTGGGGAAAAAAAAAAGCACCGTTCCTTTACCATGTACCGAAGACTATGCTGGGTTGTAAAGATACAGTGACAAGGAGAAGGGGAAAACAGTTCCCACCGTCGTGGAGCCCAGCGTCTGGAGGTGTCCAGCGGAAGGCGGGGTGTGGTTAGCAGGCCTGCAGGGCGTGGAGAGTACTGTGCTCCTTCAGCTTAGCTTTAGCTTCCAAATGACTCTAGTGAAGAACATCTTCTGTTGGGCATCCTTGTGCACTGACCGGCCACTCTTCAGGCTGAGCGGGGGTTGTCGGAGTGACACTCGGCCACCGGTTCAATCACACTCCTGCCCCGGCTCTTACCGAGGCCGGGGCGCATGGCACGACATAAAGGCAACCGCGTGTATCTTCCGTGCGACCTTCCAGAACCAGCCTCCGCTGGGAATGAAAAGCTTGAGGGACAGATATGGGCAGCTCGCCAACTAAGTGTCCCCTCCCGCTGTGCCCAAGCCTCTGGCTCACGCTCGTCTTGTGATGCTGCTGGTGCGAGCCCCACATCTGACATCAGCGGTCCCCAGATATTCTAGGTGATTTCATGCTTCTGGTTCCCCGGAGGAACGGGAGGGAGGGAAGCCTTCATTTTCATTGCCCTCGTGGGATTTCACGGTCGCACTTTCTGGATGCTTGCTTTCTGTCTGGGTAACAACTATCTTGAAGAAGAAGAAAGCTTTTTACCTTCTGAAGGGCAGGAAGAAATCACACATGAGATGAGGGCTGATCACCTAATCCTGTGATCTGAGTTTCTCCCTTACCTCTTAAAACCATTTACATGCATGCCAGCTGTTGGCTGTCCTTAAAATGCCACGAGACATTGCTCAGGGTCCTTTGTTCCCAACAATGTGTGGCAGATGTTTGGGGTTTGGTGTCTTCAAGAGCCTTTCATCAGTGTAGAAACCGCGTCCTGGTGGCTGTTGTCCTCCTACAATGGCTGTTGTGTGATGATTTATCACGCTTAATCAGAAATTACAACTCGCTTCCAAATAAAAGGAACAAAGCACATATTACAGGATATTTATGACTAAATCTATTTACTATTTATGAAGAATCTAAAAGCTTAGCAATCTTCTTCAAAGACAAACTGTCAAGGCTGAGAAAACTCCAGCTGTTTAAAATTTCACATCCTTAGCTCTGAATGTCTGATCTTGACTGAAGCACTCAATCTGAGTATCTTTTTTAAAACAAAGCTGCTGAAGACGATTTTCTCTGGTATGCGTTTTCTCCGCTACAATGCAAGCTGAGGGCTTGGCATGGTGTTCCTAGGGGAACTTCTGATGTCGAAACGCTTGAATCCTACAAGTCTGGTCTCTGCAGTCCTCCTGGCGGGAGTGGAGACCACAGGGCAAGAGGCCAGGGGGGAAGGTTCTGTCTTGAGTTGAGTGACAGTCACAAAATCACAGGGATGTGCACTTACTGAAGGCAGATTGTTTCCTTATCTGAACAGAGAGAGTCTTTAAGATGTTGCAAGATAGGAACAGAATTCCTGAGTGATTCTCTTACATACTGGTTGGGAAGGGGATACCAATTACCGAACGTCGGCCTTGCATGAGACCACATCCTGGGACCTCAGCTTGCGCCATCTCACCCGATCGCGAAATAACTTACTTACAGAGGGTATTCAGTCCCTGCGTTGACATTTTTGAGGTGGCTTAGAGCGTCGGTGTTTGTTTCAGAGTTATGACATCCATGTCTGACCCCAGAGCCCACAACTTCCACCCTGGACGGGCTCTCCAGTCAAAGATGAGTCGCTTGCTGTCTGCTGGGATTAGACAATTTTTCTCAGGCAATCAAATTGTTCTTTTAAGAGAGATCCATCTTTGAAACTGTAAGGTTGATCAGAAGCTTGGACTTGCACGAGATTCAAAATCATTGTGGCAGCCTTTTTATAATAAAGAGGGCCAAGAGCACATTTCTTACTGATCCTTCCCAGTTAATATGGTAAACAACTCATTTAGCACCAGAAAAGAAGAAAAGTTGATTTTTGAAAATGGATTGAATTGATGGTCAGTGTTGTCTACTCACCACCAGAAATAGAGCTCACATGAGCTCAGTTTCAACCATTAAATGGCAAATTTAAAAAATTTTTTAAAACCAGATTTTGTTTTCTAAAAGTAGCATGTTTATGTAGAATGTTGAAGGTACATAGATTTTTTTTTTCCTGTTTATAAGAGAATAGTAGCTCTAAACACAGACTCCTTTGGTTTAAATTTTTGTTTATACAGAGACTTGGGGAAAGAATACTTGCATCTTGTTGTACAGTATTCTTGAAAGAATATTCTTGATAGAATACTTGTAACATTGTTACCAAGTATCCAGTAAATATTTCCGCAGAGATGCCTTCTCTCGAGTTCACATGGCCGAGTCCACCCTTGCACGGTGACCTGGGATCTGAGGTTGTCAGAGCTTCTTCAGTTTTTCTCCCAGACCTAGCAGGTTTCTTCCCTGAAACCATACTTGGAGTTCTGAGCTTTCAGGTCAGGGCTGACTGTGCACCCCGGGGAAACCGAGGGAAGTGGGTGTTGAACTCCTGCGTCACCCTTTGTCCCATCTGCGGCGGAGGATTTTGAAACACAGACTCCACGAAGTCTGGGAATCCATCCTAATCTGAGAACTCAGCGGTGAGCATGGCCTCCCACAAGACCTCTTGCCCTGTGCTTTTCTGTAAGCCTTTCCTGCTACTCCTGGGCCACTAAACCCCCAGGGGTTCTTTTCTCTCCACAGGGTACATTCCCACAGCCTTCAGAACAGAATTCAGGAATAGTCACAGTTCTAATATGTTTTTCCTGCCTTTCTCCAGGCTTATACATCATATACTAGCTTAGTGGTACTCAACTGGGAGTCACTGTGCCCTCAGAGGACATTTGGCAATTTCTGGAGACATATCTGATGCTCACAGCTGCAGGGTGCAGGTGTCTAACTGACGCTTAGAGGGTGGCTGTCAAGGGTGTTGCTAAGCACCCTTGCAGAGGGGACAGCCCACAGCAACAAAGAACTGCCCAGCCCCAAATGTCAGCAGTGCCGTGGTTGAGAAGGCCTCCCCGGGGGGTGGTCCTTTGGCTAGAAGCATGGCCTCTGGGCCCAGAGAGCCTGGGCTTGTCTCCAAGATGCCCTACTTATTAGCTGTGTGTGACTTTGGAAAAGTGACTTAAAAACCTCTTTGCCTCAAGCTTCCTCATCTGTAAAATGGGCGTAATGACGCCTATCTCATAAAATTGTACGACTGCATGAGTGAATACATATGAAGTACTCAGAACAGTGACTGGGGCCTGGGAAGGACCCCCCATGGGTGCCACCCAGCTGGGGCTGCTACTGCTGGCACTGCCACCGTCACTTCGTACACTTTGATTTAGGAAGATTCCTCTGCCCAGAACAGAGGAGTCTCCCACGTTGCCCCGTCCCATAAGCCACAGTTAGCATCTCCCCTTGCAAATGGCTAATTTCAACCTTCTTCGCTTACTTCTAGTGTGAGTCGCTGCGTAGTGCCCGGCAAGATTCCATTTGTTCTCTCTTCTCCTTTGGGTTGTGAACTCTCGGAGGAGCCGTGGCTCGTTCTGCCTCAGCTTTGCGTGCAGAGTCCCCAGCGGTAGTCACCGCTCCATACAGCACGTTGGTGGGTTTGTTTGGGGTCAGGCTTCATGGTTTCCATTGCTAAGAAGACTAGCAGGCGAAAGAAATAGTAGGCGCTTTTCTGTTTCTTTTCAGACTGGACATAACCTTTTTAGTAAGCCTCCCAAGGCTATTTGTTGGAAAATAAGAAACCCGGTTTTAAATCGGGCACTTTTAGTGCCTTTATAACCGCTGCAGTGATGTTGGGACCTCTCAAGTAGTTGGCCGAAAGGCGAGAGCTGAACAGAAGTGCAAGGTGAACTACTGATTCCTCCCACCAGACACAGCCTCTCCCCCAGCCAGGCCCGCCTTCTGGCCTTGGCTTCCCAATCCACGCAGCGTGGATTACCGTCTAGATTTAACAGTACACTCCTCCTGCCATGGCCCTCTGTCTGGACTCTCCATTCTGGCTCGAACTAGACAAGTGACGAGTGGCTATGCCTTGCTGATGATCATCGACGGGCAGTAGAAAACAAAATATTTTTTTGCACTGATGCACTGTAAACCTGAATCTTCTATAATGAAAGATTTTTTTTTGTTCTCTCCTTAGCTTGCAATTAACTTGTCAGTTCAAAGATATCGTAACTCTTTAATGAAGAGACGCTGGGGTATAAAGGGATGAGAATGAGTTTTAAAACTACTCCTGTCACTAATAAATTGGACGTTTTTTTGTTTGTTTGTTTTTATTTTTGAGACAGAGTCTCACTCTGTTGCCCGGGCTAGAGTGCCGTGGCGTCAGCCTCACTCACAGCAACCTCAGACTCCTGGGCTCAAGCGATCCTCCTGCCTCAGCCTCCCGAGTAGCTGGGACTACAGGCACGCGCCACCACACCCGGCTAATTTCTTTTTCTATATATTTTTAGTTGGCCAATTAATTTCTTTCTATTTTTAGTAGAGACGGGGGTCTCGCTCTTGCTCAGGCTGGTCTCGAACTCCTGACCTCGAGCAATCCTCCCGCCTCGGCCTCCGAGAGTGCTAGGATTACAGGTGTGAGCCACCGCGCCGGCCTTGGACTGTTTTCTTAACCTCTCTGAGCCTTAGTTTGTGTTTCTGTGAATGAGGATAATGCCGCCTGCTGCAGCGAGGTGCCCGGAGACGAGACGAGAGGCTGAATCTACAGGCATGCAATGAGGCATGTGACGTTTTATGAGGGCGAGTCTGTTGTCACAGCTAACAGATGCTGCTGTGATTTTTAAAACTTGGGTAGATTTTTCTTTTAATCTCTTTTGTCCTTCTGAACACGAATTCATTGATACTGTTTTACTGACAAGATTTAGAGGTCAATTATCATCAGCTGTGTTTTTCTCTTTTCCTTGAGAAAAGTGTGTAGCTTGTATGCAAATTTGCAGAAAGCCACACCTGGTTCTTCCTTCCTCAGTCCCTTACCTGCCGTTGCACGGCTTGAGTCCTGTCTGGAATGGGCAGCTGAGATGCTCTTCAGCTGTAGTGTGCCTACCCCGTTTGATGGGGCTGCCCTGGGGTGGACACTCCTACACGTGCTCTTGTTCTTAGCTTTCCATGTTAGTTTCACAGTAAAAGTTCTCCCAGAAAATTCATAGGGCGGCTCCTCTCGCCGGCGCATAACATCACTGAACTGCTCACGACTCGCGTGAAACTGCTCGTTCAGAACCACAGCGAGCATCGTCCCTTTGCCCCTGTCTTCCCTGCTCTCAGACACATACAAAACAGCTGCTAGATAATGACCCAAGGGGCCGGCCACACACCGCATAAATAAGTCATGTCAACTTGGCTCCTTGGGGAAAAGGAACAAGAATTTTCTAGCCAACAGTAAATCCCCAAGCTGGCCAATCACAGGTGACAAGTGTCTGGACATGCCCTGTGGAAGGCTGGGCGGAGGCCTTTGTTGACACCCACGGATTTTTGATTTGACTTCTCTGCTGGTGAGGACAAATGGCACAGCAAGTGAATATAGGGACCTCACTTCCGTTTGGGTGGCGATCAAGGAAACCATCCCGCACTAGCGACGGGATCCTACTGTAGTGACCCTCCCACGTGCTGACTGTAAGCAAACTTGCCATCTTGCCTCTTCTCAGGAATTACGTTCGACTGTACCATCAGGAAATACAGAGCATTGTAAATAGTGTATGAAAGGAATTGGGGGAAGCTTCTCAACCGAGAGAAAACCATTTCTAGTAAACTGTTTATTTTTTGTGAGTTCCCAGTATTTATTGTGCACTCCACGACGTAAACCACTTTTTAGTAGAGGCTACAAAAGGAACAGGTCCCCACGCTGTCAGAGAGAGCCTGTGGACTGTTCTCATAAGCAGTGAAGACTGCTAAGAACAAAAAGTATCTCCACTATAAAGGGAGTCCTCATACATATTTTTTAACTTCCTCTAAGCCATGGTTCACAGCTGTTTAATACAAATTTTTGTGAAAATAGGAATGTCCCATATCTTTGCTGTCCAATACGGCAGCCACCAGCTGCGTGTGGCTGGTGCAACTGAGGAACAGAATGCGTAATTATATTTAATTCTGATTAAATGTAAGTAGCCATGTGTAGCTGGTGGCTATTGTATGGACTGGCAGCTCTGGCTTGGTGGGTGACTGACAGTCACAAGAAGAGGTGTAACAACAAATTATTTAGCGTTATATTATATGCCATACACTGTGTTAAGTGTTTCTTATGTAGTAACTCATTTAATCTTAATAACAACCCCATGATGTAGTTACTAACATTATACCCATTTTGCAGAAGAGAAAACTAACAGACAATAAGCAACATGCCTACATCACAATCTGGAACATGACAAAGTTGGATTTAGCACCCAGAAGTACAGGCATCTTTAGTCTTAACCTGGGCACTAGACTGCCTCTCCATAAGATCATGGCTAATTTATTAACAGTAATAGTTATTGAAACATAACTTGATCATTTTTTACTACCCTATTTGGCAGAAAAGCATGGAAAGAATAAATGGAGATTGATTGATTGATTTTTTTTGAGACAGGATCTCGCTTTGCTACCCAGGCTGGAGTACAGTGGCACAATCACAGCTCACTGCAGCCCCCACTTCCTGGGTTCAAGCGATCCTCCTGCCTCAGCCTCCCTCGTAACTGAGACTACAGGCGTATGTAACCATGTCTGGCTATTTTTTTTTTGTAAAAACAGGGTCGGCGGGTTATGTTGGCCAGGCTGGTCTTGAACTCTTGGCCTCAAGTGATCCACCTGCCTTGGCCTCCCAGAGTCTTAAAGTGCTGGGATTGCAGGCGTGAGCCACCTCACAACCTGCCAAAATTTAAAATCGTTAATCTTCCTGAGGACTTCAGGGTTCAGTAAATGCAAAGTCATTCTACTAAGTACATTGAAATCACTGGATAAGCCGTGTCAACTCGCTTTGCCTACAGAAGACCATGACCTGTGGTTCACTGCGTGCAGGGAAAAAAGAAATACTGACCCAGCTTCTTATTGGGTGTTGTCATGGAGATTCAGCTCTAAACAAAGATGGTGCTGTGTTTTTCTGCTCCAGTAACAGAGCTCGGCAGTTAGCTCCAGCTTTATTTAGTCTGCAGTACCAGCGCACAGAGTCTCCAGAGAGAAGACCTTGAGCCAGCTGCTCACAGGCCTGCAGACAGCTAGCGGTGGCTTCGTGGGGACGTGCTGCGTTCCACTCATGCGATGGACCCAAGTAACTTTCCAAATATCAGTCATTTTAACCTCCTGGAAAACACTTTCCTGTGTAACTGATCATCTGATCATCGCCACATCGGTGCAATATTGTATGTGTTCGTTGTCAAGCAGAATTCTTTTCTTTTACAAAAAAGTTTCCCAAACCTCGTATGTGCATCAGAATCAGTGTGGAAGTTTGTTAAATGTGGGTGTAGGTGTAGACTTTTTGATGAACACCAGGTTAGAGGAATACATGATTTAAGTTAGACGAAAGTACAGAATGAAACGTATTTCGGAAGATTTCTTCTTGGCACATTTCCTGCCATACAGAGGATTTTTTTTTTTTTTTTTTTTTTTTTTTTTTT
>VBSM01000316.1:1392812-1413777 GCA_008086735.1 Cheirogaleus medius
CCACTGCACCTGGCTGTTTTTTTTTTTAAAAGGTACACCTTCACCATCCCTAGCAAGGAATGAGTGGAGTCTCCATGAAAACTAAAACTTTCTTGCTTAATACTGTTTCACAAAACACAAATGTCAAGTGACCAAGGTCTAGAGATGTCGCCTTGCCCACTCTCTTTGCATTGACAAACCACTAACAGGATGCAAAACCTCACGCTAACATTGTGTTGTTTGCAGTGTGGATAGCGTCCCCAGAGATGTCCTTTTCTTCTCTTGCTTCCTCAGGAAATCAGTAGATCAACCCAATTGCTTGCTGTCCAGTGTGATCCATCATTACCTGGGTTGTAAATTTGAGAAGGTGATGGTTGAAGCGTGTGGGGAGGTGGATGATCATTAATGGGAAAGCCACAGAAAACTCGCCTTGGTCTAGTTGTGTGTATGACGCACCTTAGCATGATCAAGAGCCTCCCATGCGTGTGTTCAGGCATGTTTGTGTTTTACATGACTCCCAGAGGCTATTTAAATGGAACAACTAGCTACCATGGCTTTTTATGTCAACGAGAAGCGAAGCCTAGTTCCTTGGCAATGTTTTCAACCACGGTACTCCGCAACTGCGCCTTCTGTGGGTCTGATGATAAAACCCCCATGCCTAATGGAGTCTACGAGACCCCACGTACTTTGTGCTTGCCTAAGTTTTCAGACTGACTGTCCGTCCATTCCAGCTCCCTGACCCCCCACCCATGCCTTGCCTTTTCAGGGCTCCATCCGTATTTATCGTTTGCATCTTGAGTGCACCGTACTCTTCAACCATAGAACACTTAACATGCCATTCTTCTTTATTGTATCGTATTGTATTGTATTGCATTTATTCATTATTTTCTGTATGGGATGTTCCTCCTTTGCTTCTTAGAACACCCTCCCCAGGCTGCCCTCCCCCACAGCCTCCAGTCTGGGCCAGCTTCTTCACTTACACGCTCTCAAAGACCTGTTTTCTTTAGATCCTGGGTCTCAGTTTTTAATCATGTTCTCACTACCTCGATCCTTTGACTGACCATCTTCCCGACTAAGCCTCAAGTCCCATGAGGGCAGAACCTGTCTCCATGGGGCGTGTGGTGTCCGCAGTACCGACAAACAGCAGGCACCCCCAGACACTCTCGTTTGTATAGTGGACGCCCCTTTTCCTGCTGTGACTCAGGGGTCAAACGGCCTATCTCTAAACACACAGCCACTTCCACCAGGCTGCCTGGGCATTTCTGATCTTAATTCTTCAAGCTCGAGGCCCCAGTGAGATCAAAAGTAGCTTTGCCATCCCTTCTGGAAGGAGTACACTTTTCCAGCCAACACTGAATTTGAAACTTGTATGACTCTGACTGGTTAAAAGGAGCTGGCAGCGGCTGGTTCTAGAATATATGATGAATGTAAAATAGACGAAACAGTATCAACGATCCTTTAGGTTGTAAATTAGATCATATTTCTAAAGCTCATCTTTCCTACTAGGATCCCTTTAGACTTTGAACGTAACTCTGCCTTGCTAGCCTGCAGCCTCCAGGAAAGGCTTAGGGTGGTCACAGGGCTTTATGGACCTGACACGGTCCCCTCTTTCCTTCATGGGCGGGGCTGTCATCCCACTTGTAAGGGATTTGTAAACCGTGGTTTGTTCAGCCGGTCCAAGAAAAGGAAGAGTTATAACCTATTCCACGGGGTCTTAGGTTTTGTTTCCGTTTCTCTGCTCATGCACAGATTTTGCAGTCGAAGAAATTCTTCAGAGTTTGTTTTTGTTTTATTATTTATATATAACTATAAATTATGTATGTATGGATGCTTACATAGATTTGAACGTGCGTGTGAATACACTCGTACTTTGTCTTAACAAAGACTCCAAAACGATGTTTATTTAATCGAGTATTTCATTTCATTGTTTTCATACTAGAGACCATCAAGATGTTGATACTTTGTTTAGAAACCTGTTCAGTCTCTGGTGACACTTGAGACGTATGTGAAAACCGAGATAAACGTCACCGACCGTGTTTCTACACCTCTGCCTCTCAAACCCTCTTTACACACCACGTGGATAAGGATGAGTAGTTAGAGCCGGTCTGAGTTCAGTTCCCACCTACTGGTGTCGTGGCCTTGGGCAAGTTACTTCTCTTCCGCTTTTGCATCTGTGAAATGGGAATAATAATAGTACTAGCACCTACCTCCTAGTGTGGTCTTGTTGATTGCATAAGTTAGTATCTGTAAAGTGCTTGGCATAGGGCCTAGAGTGTAGTAAGTACTATGTAAGTATTTTCTTAATAAGTACCGTCATGCATTGCTTAACAGTGGAGTTGTGTTCTGAGAAATGCGTGGTCAGGTGACTTTGTCAATATGCAAACATCAAAGAATGTACTCACACAAACCTAGATGGTCTGGCCTGCTGTATACCTAGTCCTACTTATTGATCATAGGCTACAGACTTGTACAGCATGTTACTGTATTGTGTACTGTAGTTCACTGGAACATAATGGCAAGTATTTGTGTATCTAAATATTAATATATTCAGACAGGGAAAAGGCACAGTAAAAATATCGCATTATAATCTTACGGGGCTACCATTGTATACGCAGTCCTTTGTTGACCGGACCATCACTATGTGGCGCTTGATTATATACGGTATGAGGATAAGAAGGCATCAGTCTACAGAGATCTCAGGGGTATTGGTCCACAGGGATATGATCCCTCTAAGCCCTGGAAGGGAAACTGAGTCACCGAGTCTGTGCCCTTTGGTGAGGTGGAAGGCTCGCTGCTAAGTCCTGAGTTTTCATCCCAGCATCATCTGCCTTTAGTACGTTCTTTTAGCAAATGCAGATTTATATATTTGGTCTCGCAGCTGTTCTTGTTTTACCTGATGCTTATCGTATAGCACGTGACACTGTGTAAGCTTGGGTATTTCGCACCATTTTCTTTATAATGTTTTTAGAAATGTAAATGGGTTGGTGATCATTATCAGCTCCTTTTGTCAAAGCTTAGGGGGTCTTTGTGCACAGTTGTATTTAGATCAAGCCCCTCCCCCAGGGCTGACTTCAACTGAGCCCAGTCCCGTTTTGACCATCAGAGGGACATCTGCAATGGACAAAAAGGACCTCCCTCACCTTGGCCAATCCTTCATGACCCAGGCCAGTGGGAAGGAACCACAGACTGCCTTCGAATTTCCACGTGTTTTGCTAATTAAGCTTTCATTTTTATCATCGACCTAAATGAATTTCTAGAATCCAATTTCTGCTTCTGGGTTGAATGTGGCTTTTCTAACACCCACCGTGTGTAATTTAGCTTACAGAACTAAGGAGCATTTAGGTAAGGAATTTGGAGCCAAGCCAAGCCAGAAAAGACTTGTGCACAATGTTCTAGAAAAGTTTTCTTATTAAAGTCTGATGCACAGAATCCATGGCTATAATTATGCTCTGCGTCTCGCAGTTTTTCATCTGTAAAATGAAGATAATAATTATTCCGACCTCATATGGTGGTTGTGAAAATCTACCAAATATATGAAAAGTACTTAGCAGAGTGTCTGGAAAATAAGTACCTATGAAATGTGAGCTGCTAATATTTACATTTTTTTTCCAGGTTAGGTTGCTGGGGTATAGCTCTCAGGATATGGCTTCCTCTGCAACCACTTTCATATATTTTAAACTTTTTATGTAGGTGTTATTGATTACCTAGGTTGCAGGGTCTACAAAATCCACACCTATTCATGTCTAGTCAGGTAGAAATGTACCATCAGGTGTACTATTGGAATACCCAGGTGTGCGGTCAACTCAATGCAAGGCAAAAGCTCAGCTGAATTTGTTCCATGCTTTGTCTCATCTTGGCGTAATGGTTCATTGCTGAATAAAATGTGAATGTGTATCGCGAGATGCCATTATTGCTTTATAAGTTGGTGCAGCACTTAGTGTTTAGCAGAGTTCTCCTTGTCTAACTTCCAACTGCTAAGATGTTAAGAAATCTGAAAACCTGTTAGTGCTCGCGAGCGACTCTGAAACTTGCCAACTCTTCCGTGTAAGTTTCAGAATCAGTTTACTTGGAGACTATTCTGAGAGATTTCAAGGCAAGCTGTTCATAGTTACACTAATGACAGTTCTTAAACTTTGAAAAAATCGGAGTATTCTCAGTACTGGTCAAAAAACAAAAAAGGAAAAGGAAGTAAAGAAAAATTCACAGGGCACAGAGATAGACTTATGGCTAGAACTTCCAGGCAAAATCAATTTCTGATTCCTCGGTTTATCAAAATTACTACCGATGTCTTTAATAATTATATATTATAATAATATTTATAATATATAGTTAATAACTATTATATAATAAAAAGGAACTAATAATGTATTTATACTAGTGAATCACCACTTGTATCTTTATAAAATTAATTCAATTAGAAAAGAGTTACGGTGCTATTTGATGGCATCAAAACATTGGCATAGGAGATGATTAACTTATGACCATGTGCTGTGAATCCACTGTTAACTCTATTTTCCAGATAGGCTGTATGTGCGATACCTTACTTTTCCATTGCTTGTTCGTTCACCCACTTATGGGTTCACCATTTTTATCGCAATACTATCAAGTGCCTGTCCCGGCCCAAACACCTGTGCACACCGTGGGAGCCACATGCTAGTTGCAGGAGGAAGGCGATAAAGAGAGTTGTTGTACAACATGGAGACTGTAGTTAACAGCGATGTATTGCATTCTTGCAAACTGCTAAGAGAGCAGTCTTTTAAGTTTCCTCACCACAAAAAAAAAAAAAATAGCTATGGGAGGTAATGATTAATTAGCTTGACGTAGCCACTCCACGACATATATCAAAACATCCTGTTGTGCATCATAAATATATGCAATGTGTATTTGTCAGTTAAAAATAAACAAATAAATAAAATATTCAGCTGCCACTGAAGGCGTGTGCATTAATTGCACACTAAATCCTTTCTATCGCCCACCGGCGCCTTCTTTTCCCTCCTCTTGGAATTCCCGTTATTCACCGCTCTGTCTTTGATACCCTACTGATAATTGATGCTCAAGCCATGGGCACATCTACAGAAAGCATTGCCCATCTCCCTGGTCAGAACAGTTCCTTTTTTTTTTTTTGCCCGTTTCTCAACTGAAAAACTGATTCTGAAACTTACACAGAAGAGTTGGCAAATTTCAGAGTTGCTCGTGAGCACTAACAGGTTTTCAGATTTCTTAACATCGATAGCAATTGTTAGACAAGGAAGAACTCTGCTAACACTAAGTGCTGCACCACCTTATGATGCAATAATGGCATCTCACGATACGCATTCACATTTTATTCAGCAAACGAACCGTTATGCCAAGATGAGCCCCTACCCCAGTGGGCTGAGCAAGAGGATCCTTCTAGCCTCGTGCTTCGAAGTTGCTTTGGAAATGCAAATTCATCCCTAAGAGACTGATAGATTAGGGAACAATCTGAGTACACCACAAAGTCTGCGTTTGTAAATACGTGATTTTTTCTATAAGGAACACTAGGTGATCAGAGTAAGCTGTGCCCGGCTGAAGCCCGCGGTGTGGGAATACACAAAATGCACACGCACACCCATGCTTCCGGTATCTGCCTGCTCCCTACCCCCTTCCACGATTGCCCAGCCAACCGCCTGCAGCAAATCTCTAGGATCCACTTTCACAAACTGCAGGTCACTCTTCATCAGGTAAAGTGCCATATTTATTGTAGTACTTACACATTTCTTGGCCATTTAACACGTAAAACTATGCCACTATTTTTATTCAATTCCTGTTTTTTGTTTTGTTTTTTTTAAATATCACTGATGACTTTTTTGAGTATTGCATCTTTAACCCAATTTTTCTTATAAGTGCTGTGTATTATGGCACCATTTTGCATGGCATGGTGATCTTTTAGGAACATGTTACAGCAGAAATGAACACGCTGTTTGCTGTAGAATGTGCAGTTATTAAATTCTGGTGAACCAAAAAGTTCTACACCGGAAGCAAGTATTAGGTAGGATCAATGACCTTGGCATCCAGCATTGTTTCAAGAAAAGCTATTATTTATAGTCTTCTAATAGCATTTTCTGTGTGTTTCTGTTTCCTCATTGCTGGGGTGGAGAGGATAATACCTATGTCGTAAGATTGTTGTTGGGATCAGATGACGGTCTCTGTAAGTGTACAGAAGGATGCCCATCCTGTAGCAGCTACTCAGCCAAGGACGTTAGTATTATTGATGCATTTATTGGCTATAACATAAAATAACTTGTTTCCTACAATGTTCTTTCTCATTTGATCGTAATCCATTTTTAAATGATTTTTCTTACGAAATCCACTGAATAATAACAGCCTGTTTTAGGGGGAAATCTCATTAAGTGTGCTTCCATTTTGTTTGAAAGCATACTCAAACTTCTATTTCATCTGTCATTGACGATTTTATGAGAAATAACCAATTTTGTGTGTTTCCAGGTGTGACAGTTGGGAATTGAGATAAGAAAGCTTTAACGGAGTCTCTAGGTTAGATGAGAAAAGTTTCATCACTCTCGTGACATCAAAAAGTCTGTGGAATAAACATGAAAACTGTGGCCATCGTTGTCACGAAAAGAGGAAGGGTGGGTTATTATCTGAGAGATGTTTGGAACGTTCATGTGATTTCACTGAAAGGAAAGTTCCTGGCGGTTCAGACAAAGCTTTTCTATGTTTACCACCTATGCCCTCTGCTTCCTAGTTAGATTGACCACATATGTGGGAGATAAACAATGCCACGTGGGTGAGGAGGAGGCAGATGCTTGCAAATTGGATTCTCTCCGCCATCCAGAAGGTTAACACACTGTGGGTTTTTGCTTAGGTTTGAAATAACACATGCTGTTAGAAGGATCCAGTTTGTATTGGGAGGAAATATTGATTTTTTTCAAATTCCTGGTGGGGAGGGGATTTGCATCTTCTAAAAAAGGATGGTTTAAAGGAAAGAAAAAGACCTGTGGTGTTAGAACTGACTTGGAATCTCAGCCTTGTCGTTGGTGGGTGAATTTGTGCGCGTTTACGTCACTTCAGGAAAGTGATAGGATCAAGATCCGATCTCAAGCAGTTGTCTGATAATAAATCCTACCTCATTCTTCCACTACCCCGAAGACTTTCTCACTGTTTTGAAGATGAAAGGAAATCACGTGTGAAAAGTAGGTAGCACAGTCCCCTGGCATCTGGTGGGTGCTCAGGAAATGCAAGTGGTGGTGTTGGGGTAGATGGCCTCAAATTCTGCAGATGATCTTTATGGCATTTCATTTAGACCTCCTATCTTCAAACAGAGGCCAGATAGACAGACAGCTCTCAGGTAGACGGGACAGATACAGAGATACCCACACACCAAATAGTCTGGGACAAGCATCTCATCGTAGAACTATTCATATAAATAACGGAGGCAACTAGATGGTTATTGGACAAGACCTAGTTTTACTGTGTGCGTGGGATTTTTTTTCCTCATTTAATATCGCCGGGCAGACACGATATCACATCTACACACAATTGCATTCTTTACTTGGGTGGACGGAAGGCAAGCACTCCAGGTGAATGCAGATCAGTTTCTGGAGCGTGAGCTAAGTGATTACGTTCATGCTCGAAATCACCTGCATCTCCATACTTTGCTCGCCTGACGCCGTGTGTGTTCTCACACAGTGTGATCAGAGAGAGGCTGATATTCCAACTGACCACATCCTTGGAGACGTTCAGTGTGCACCCCCACGCCCCCGAGGGAGCCCCAGCCCATCTTGACGGTGGAGTCTTCTAGACAAGTCACTTCTGATTTTGCTGGGGGTGCACAAGCACAGCCTACACACTCACGATACACAGAATTTCTCTCCCCCACCGGCCCTCTGAATCTGTAATTTTGATTTTCAAGATTTCCCCCCTCTAATTGCAAGACAGGCACTTCACTCTTTTATATCGCCAACACTGGCACTATTTGCTTTGTGTGTCATCCGAAAGGTTATTTGCCATTCCTGCTGGTTTGAGAGGCCCCGAAGTGTTCCATCTCTGCCTTGCGGTGATTTAACGTACAAAGGCAAAGCGTTTTCCCCACAGCCGGCCTGGAGAGACCCACTTCTGCCAGGTTCCCTTTGCGTGTTCTGCCATACTCACCAAGACTGAACTCAACAGCCTTTTTTATAGGAAACGGCAGATTCCGCGTTACACCGTGAAAATGCTGGCCTGTACTTCACTGGGGAATGTCCCGGGTAATATACAATGATGTTCTGTATTACTTTATAAGTCAACCAGTGGTTTTAACAAAAAATAAAGTCTGAGCTTAAAGCAATCAGCTTCTAAAGATGTCGTGAAAATATTCCATGTTTATAAGTGCAAAGCTGTCTAACCTTTCCAACTTTGAAAGTCATCTTTATAGTTCTAATGAACGTAAAAAGAATGAAATTAATACACTGATGCCAAATAAGGAGTTAAAAAGCAAACGTCCTTATCATTTCTCGGGCACAATCAGGTGTTTTACGTTGGACTTGTAACGTGCTTGTAGCAACTGGACCCGTGAGTGTCGTTCCCAAGAAGATGATGCCAGATTCTCACAAAATATGTTCTTATCTCTGTTTTCCAAGCCACTCACGATGGCTTTTTCTGGTGAACTCTGAACGGTTTTGATCATCGTAATCACCCGTGCTTTCTCTTTGCTGTTCTTAGTTCTGGATGTTGCATCTGCTGATCCTCCTGTTCCTTTTGGACTTTATCTTTCCCATCTCGCCACTGAGCTAGGATACTGACCCCCCTGCCCGCTTCGACTTCCTTTCTTCCACCTTGCACCAGCCCATTATGGTTTTCCCTGTGCCTGCCTTTGCTTCCCTGCCTACCCCTGCCCCCAGCGTGGCGACGTGACTGGGCATGGAGGCTGCCCCTCAACCTCCATGCTGACGGGTGGCTTCCCTGCTGATGGGCAGGTCACACACTAGCTGGAAGCTGGGCCAGCTCAACTGCCCGTGGAGGGTGACTGTGCACTTTCAACCCCTCATCAAGCCCCTCGGCCATGTAATAGTTTAAGGCCCAGAGGAACAAATGGTTGAAATGACACCGTGGAGAAAATCATAGACTGTCAGTCACTCGGTCCATGCTCCTAAATGGAACAGCGAGGGCCCCGAGACTGGGCAGGACAATGACACCCGTCCTGCCAAGAGGGAAAGAGTGAGAGGGAGTTGTACTTGGCCAAGGACTAGGGGCCGAGTGGTTCCTGGCTTTGATCTTGCCTTTCCAAGATCCATTTCCCGTTCCTTTTATTTCCAAGGTGCTCGATCAAGGACCTAAAAGTCCTAGGTCCTAACCACTCACACTTGAGGGCCTCCACCCGGGTCTCCGTCCTCACACCTACTCTGAGCCTGCCTTCCCAACCTCCCTGACTCCTTGCCAGAACCCGAGAGGCAGGTTTTTCCAGGTCTCTGCATCAGCTCAACTTCCCACCACATTTTGGAGGAATGTAGAAACCCTAACCTGGTCCAGACAGCTCTGTGGGATGCCCCAGCTGACTCCCGGCACCTTCTCTACGCCCCTCGAATGAGCCAGGTTGCATCCATTCTCGAGGCCTTCTCACATGATGTTCCTTCTGCCTTCGATGCTGTGCCCACCCATATTTACCTGGCTCCCTCCCGCATGTCTGTCAGGTCTCAGCCTCTCTTCCTTGGGGCGGTCTTCTCTGGCCTCCAAGTCTACCTTATGCCCATCTGGTTTTACTAGCTTACAGAATGCATCATTTCCCTTCGTTTCATTAGTCACAACTTGCGATTATTAATCCACTGTGTAATTTCTTTAATAAGTGTCCCCTTGCTAGATTGCAGGTTCCATGTATTCTATGTATTGCACAGCCCAGAGCAGCACAAGATATGCAAAGTGTTCTAGACTAGGAGTCGGGAGTGGAGCGCCGGGTTTGGATTCAGGCCCTGCCACTTGCTCACTGGGGCATCACCGGCATTTCACGGAGCCCTTCTGAGCCTGGGCTTCAGTGCTTACAAAATAAGGCAAGTACCGTGTTTCCCTGAAAATAAGCCCTACCCATAAAATCAGCCCTAGCAGGATTTCTAAGCATTTGCACAATAGAAGCCCCAGCCCGAAAATAAGCCCTAGTGACGGGCGTGGCTACGCAGCGCATCTGCACAACCCATGCATGTTGTCGCGGAGCAGTCAAGAACACGAGCAGCCCTTCTCATCTGCCCCATGAGAGCTCTGTGGCTCGACAGGAGAGATTGGGGCCAATGGTTCTAAAGGAAATAGAGTCGCAAGAAATTCAGGATGGAATTCGGGGTTTGGAGAGTTAGGATGATCTTCCAGAAGAAGATGACTTCACTCTATTTGAATAAATATAGATGGTTGTACCGTACTTAAAAAAAAAAAAACACATCCCCTGAAAATAAGCCCTCGGGTGTCTTCTTGAGGGAAAATAAATATAAGACCCTGTCTTGTTTTTGGGGAAACACAGTAATAACATATGATAGCGACAGAACCAGAATGTTTTGTGGGAGTCAGGAAGGTAGAGAGCGTCTAGAAGTGAGTGAATCAAAGGCAGGGGCCACCTTTAACTTACCTGGCATCTTAGTGCCTGGCGCAAGGAACCAGTTTGATATTTGTCTGATGAATGAGATGATCCTCACTCATTTGATAAACCCATGGCAAATCTGAAGTCACTCATTCTTTTCCATCTCCTGTTTCATCATATCCACTATACCGGCCTCTTTGATATCCCTGAATGTGCTGTTCTGCCACAGGGCCTTTGCTTACGCTTTCCCCTTTCCTTGGAATGTTCTCCACCCTACCCCCCTTGCTATGCTCTGTTCATCCTTCAGATATCCACTTAAGCTGCTCTTCCTCAGCCAAGAGTCCTCTAACCAAGACTAGGTCATACTGTCCGACCTGCAAGTTCTCAAAGCAAATTCCACCATTCGTATTTAAGTGAAGGAGAGAGATTGATTGGTTAATATCAATCTCCCCCCCCTCCACCAGGAAGGCCCTGTCTGTTTAGCCCACCATTGTGGCAAATAGAAAGACTGAATTGTCATCATTGAGGAAGGAAGTCTTAGCCAGACAAAGATAGAGATTTCGTTTCCAATCTTCAGCTCCTGGAATAATCACAGAGAACAGAGAGCCAAAGGTACTCGATGGGAAAGAGCGCGGTGAGATTCCGGAGGCCCTCATGTTCCGCTCAATGAGTGTTTCCCAAACTGGCCCAAGCAGGGAGGAGGGGACTGTGTTGTCCTGGGGGTGGCCTCATGCATTTCCTAGCCAATTTTTGATACATTCATGAAACAATAAAGCATAATTATCAACAATGACACCTATAGAGCCTGTAACAACAATGAAAATCCAGCAACCCTGAATGTTTTGGAAGGATGGGAGCCTTTCTTTCAAACAGCTTGGGATAATACCCAGGTTAGCACCTAATTGTCTCCTAACAATGGGGAAAAGAAAAAAAAAAATGCAATGGTTGCCATGACGACTGGGGGGAAGAGTTCAGCATTGAGTATTCTTTTTTGACATAAAGCTGCTGACTTTGACTTAATTGAGACCCTCCCTATGTGCCTTTTGTTTTTGCAACGCTAATCCCTCTTGGAGTTTTAAAAAAATCATTAATACATATTTTGAAAGCCCACCTTCTTTAGAAAGCGCAAAGGAGATAATATAAAATGGTTCAGCAACAGGAACGTGAGCAAACTGCTGTCTTCCCACAACCCAGAAAATATCTAGGCTCGTGTATAGAGTGCTTATAATTTGGGGAAAAAATTCTTAGACAAAGGTCTATTGTTTCTGACTCCTAAAATGAAACTATATCACACTTTGATATAACTCTAAGAAAAATAGATAAATGCATCATAAAAAAAATTTTAAAGGCAAACTGTCCATTCGGTTTTGGCTTATGGAATCACCATACTTTGTGGGGTGGCGAGGGAGGGGAAGGAAGAGGAACAAAACACAAAGCATCTCCTCCGAGATGTCAGGCCACCTAGCTGGTGCCTGCAGAAGTTCCTTAGAAAGTTATTCTCGTTTCTGTGCAATTAGATGTTTACCATCTTTGAGGTAGGGATCCACATCTTTTCCAACCTCACTGGGCTGCTGAGACAATCGAATGGGCTTTTCGGACAATGACGAAAACAGGGCATTCCCTCTACAATATGCCTCTCCGTGAATTTTTCTTTTCTTGGGAACAGTTACCTCCATGTATCCAGTTGCACAAATTGGAACCTGAAGGATTATTCTTTAATATATAGAGGTTCCTCACATTTTACACTTTATATCCAGTCTGTTACCCGGTTGGCTAATATTACGTATAGTATTAGTAATATAATGTATAATATATATGTGATAATAATGCAATTAATAGTACCTGCAGTATTTCTGGAATTCATTCCCTTCTCTCGCTACTGCCCCCGCCCTTAGTCTTAAATATGTTTAACCAGTTAATACTCCTAAACACAGAGAGTAGTGGCTACCGTTTGTAAGTTCTAAAGTTTTAACTGTTACCATTTTCATCCTCACTATCGTTCTATCACCTCGTGCCTGGGATGCTAATTATCTCCCTCTGAGCAATTCTGCCCAGAGCAACCAGAGTGATCTTTGTAAAAACTGCAAATCAGACTATGTGGTCTCATGTAAAGTATCATTCAAAAAGACTGCCCATTGCCCTACAGTGCTCAGCCTGGCTGCGTTTCCAACTCGTTAGCTAGTCTTTGTTGAATACGGTTTATCTTGGGTGCTCCAAGCTCATTTCCAGCACAGAGACTTAGTGCATACCATTCTTCCTGCCTAGAATATTTTGAGTTCTTTTGTTGTTGTTGTTGTTGTTTTGCCTCAGTTTCCTCACTCATCTTTCAGGTTAAACCTCCATACATTTTATCTGATGAACTTTCCATGGCTACACGCCACTCCATCAACTTGACTTTTCTCCTTCCACGACACTCTCTCTTAGCAGCCTGCTCTTTTGATTCACCTACATAGCACCGCCGGTGGTTGTCATTGCAGTCTTAGAGTCGGTCACCTCAGTTCCTACGCTCCTACTGGAATTTAAGCCATGTCATGGCAGGGAAACACCTAGCAAAAAGCAAGACTTCAAAAAAATATGTTTTGAACAAATGAAGGAGAGCACTTTTTAAAAAAAATAATTGCATAGGGAAGTGCACATATAAAAATCCTAATGAGTAAATCTGACCCTCTTTCTGAGATGTTACATATGTGTTGGGTAGATTTGGGTTCTTGAAGTGTATACCCATAGTGAATATTAATTAAAAATTCTGAGTTTCCTGAGAAGTTACCTGACTTTTGCAGGAAAACAGTAATCAAGGGGGAAGCTATGGTGAAAGTTGAGGTCTTTGGACTCCAAAGTCCATTCTGCTACATCCACTTTCAACTAAAAATCCTATTTAATAAAAGAGTAGATTGTAAAACTGTTTAATTTTTCATTCTCCAAGGCTTTAACTGCCAGTGCTTATAAAAACAAATAGCTTCTAAGTATTAGTATTTCTAAAGGGAACTGACAGAAAATGCTGAGTCTTTACCACAAAGTACACATTCATGTGTGTTTTACATTTAATTCCATATTTCTTACCAAGAATAATGAGCAAATATCCTCTGTATGTAGTTGAAAACTGTATCCAATTTCATTGCCAAATCCAACTTTTTGTCAAAAGAATGCATCACTGCTATCTTTCTCCCCTGTTGTGCATGTACTTACGCCTAGGCAGATGTCCCAGGTGATAAAAGGTGTGCTTGAGAAAGCAGAGGAAAAGGATGAAAAACAAATAATGCACAAATGGAATGTGAATATTGTCTGAGGCACAAATAGGCTGCAATGCCTGACGGTTCTGCCGACACGTGGCGAGGATGTGGGCTTCGCCAATTGGAGACGGTCAAGAGTAGACCAGGGAAACCAGGCATAGAGGTAGGAGCGGGGAACTTGAGCCATATCAGAAAGAATAATTGGAATTACTTGAGTTTCAAGTAGTCATTGAGTGTGTCAGAATCTTTGTTATGGTAGGATATGGTAGGTCTTTGTATGGTAGGATAAGACTTCTTCCCTCTCCATCTACTTCCTAGCTGTTTAGCTTATACATAAGAATGGAATAAAAGTAGAGGACATTTGGCAATTCCAAAGCAGAGACTCTCTGCCTGTAATAACGCATAAAGAAATATACCGCAAATATCCCCAGGCCTTCACGGACGTGGCCTGAAGCCCTTGCAGACCTACAGAAGGGTCTCAGTCGTGGAATGCCCACCTCGGAGGATGAGGATGAGGAGCTAGCACTCTTGGGAAGTTAAGCCGAGGGGATTAGGGAAGAGGACAAAGGGAATTTATTCTCCAGTAACAACAGGAGAGGGAGCCTCATGGGTGTGCTCAGACCGAAAGACCTGACAAGGACAGAGCACGAGCTGACCAGGAGAGAGGAACAGCCAGCTCCACGGGAAAGAGCACACTCAACTTGGGTTGGGGACTGTGGCTGGACCCTTACAGAAGTGACCATTTGATACAACCTTCTGGATTCTAGAAAGTTTGGCTGGCTAACTTTAAGGTGTCTAATGAACTATTCCTCCCCGTTCCTTCCACCCTAAAGCTGTGGCATGGGCTTTTCACCCATTGCAGGTGTTTCAGGAGAAGTTTTACTTGCCTTTGTGAGACCCAAGTTTGTACTAAGACTTCAGGCTGGTTGATGGTGGTGGCTCATGCCTGTAAGCCCAGCATTTTGGGAGACTGATGTGGGCGGATTGCTTGAGGCTGGGATTTCAAGACAAGCCTGGACAACATGGTGAGACTCTGTCTCTATGAAAAATTTTAAAAATTAGCCGGGTGTGGTGGCGCATGCCTGCAGTCTCAGCTACTCGGGAGGCTGAGGCAGGAGGATTGCCTGAGCCCAGGAGTTGGAGGTTGCAGTGAGCTGTGATTGTGCCACTGTACCCCAGCCTGGGTGACAGAGCGAGACACCATCTCTTAAAAAAAAGAAAAAGAAAAAGACTTAAGGCCAACAAATATATTCATGGTGTATAGGGAAGAAACCATTGGATTCAGCTATCAGAAAACATGGATTCTAGTTTCCCTCTGTCACGTAATATTGGTGGGTATTTGAGCAACGCTGTTCATAGCCCTTATGTGCCGATGTCTTATCTTTGCTTTGCCTTTGAGCCTCAGAAACATGCGTGTCCTTTCTCAAGCTAACGAATTTTTTTTTTCTTTTTGATAAAATCCATGGTCTCCACATCATGCCACAAATTGAGGAAAGTTAAGCCAGGTCTCAAAGAAAATTAGAATTTTGAAATCATAATATAATAACAACGTGTAACGTTTATAAATGATGTTCTGCCAATTATTTCACAAGCAATTATTCACGCCTTGTATGAGAAGGATGAACAGTATATAAAAGGAACAGCAGCCGCCGTGTGTTACGGATGTTGGGTCGAGAGAGGGTTCTACCTTTGGGATGGAGGGGTTTCCTGCTGCAGACACTGGTGAATGCATCAGCCCTCAGCTCTCAGCCCTCTTGGGGGATTACCTTGGCCGAAGACACTAGACTTGTCTAAGGTGGTGCCCTCTTCTTTGGGGCCGCCTACAAGTAATGACTGGAAGATGCTGGCTGAGTCCCTTGTCCCAAGTGGGCACAGCTCTGTAGAGCAGCTTCCGAGCTTCCTGAGGGGGGTCAGCTGAGACCTACCGAGTGTGCATCCCAGCCCCGTTCCTCCCTCCACCCCGTCCTGATTCTTTCCCTCTGCCCGCTGCTGCCGATGCCAAGGGCATTCCCGAATAAACCTCCTGCCCGTGTGCTTTCCTGCAGCCCTGGAACTAGGGCATCGCTTAGAACCCTCATGGGCATCCCAGTTCCAACCAAAATCAAGAGTGTTCTAAAGACCATTTATTCTATAATTCCCTTTCCAGCACTTGCTTTGACGGTCAACCGAGCACCCAACACCGTTTACGGAGGGTGCTAAGCAACACCAGCATCTCTCCAGGAAGACGCCTCCTCTCCCCATACCCTGTCTCTCCCCTCCTGCGACTACCTGTGAAATAAAACGGCCCCGCTCTTTGCGCCTAGATACATGTGAGCATATAGAACAGAACGCATATGTTTTCTCTAGGTTTCTATTTTGAAAACTTTTCGAATTTTCAGGAAGTTGGACATAGGACAAAGAACATCTGTATGTTCCTCCTCCAGATTCACGACCTGCGCATGTCCTGCCATGATTCTTTCCCTTTTTTTACTCTCTTGTAGCTAAACTATTTAAAAGTCACATATGTTACAATAGTTCACTTTTTTTTTAATTTCTGTAGGCATCGCCTAAAGAAATGGGGCATTTTCCTGCATAAACACAGTATCGTTATGACACCTAAGAAATTTAACAATTTTATAATATCTAGTATATACATTTGTTTCATACATGACATGTATGATACAAAGCCACGTTTCTGCATTTGTTCCAAAAATGTCTTGTATGATTTTTTTTTCCCCAATCCAAAATCCAGTCAAGGTCCATGCATTGCATTTGGTTGTAGCTCTTTAGACTCATCCTCTAGAAGAATCTCCCACCTGTGGCACGTATGTGCAGCACATAGCTAGAGAGTAGGATCGGATGGATTTTGACATGGTTACATTTCACCTCCAGAAGTTTCCTTGTACTTTTTTTAAATTCTCCCCTCACTCCTTTCCACTCCCCCATGCCCAAGCAACCACTGATCTGCTTTTTGACACTACAAATTAGTTTGAATTTTCTACAGTTTTATATAAATGAAATCTTATGATATCTACTACCTTTCTGTCTAACTTCTTTCATTCGGCATAGTTATTTTGAGATTCACCATGTTGCGTGTATCAATAATACATTTTCACTGCTGAGTAGTATTCCATCGCATGGATGTACTGCGATTTGTTCATCTTTTGACAGACACATGGGTTGTTTTTAGTTTTGGCGATTACTGTTATGAGCATTCATGTACGTTTTTTTTCATTTTGGGGGGGTGTAAATAGCTAGGAGATGAATGGTTGGGTCTTATGGTATGTACATGCTTAACTTATTAAGAAACTGCCAAAGTATTTTCCGGAATTGTAGTACCATTTTACATTCTTTATCAGCAGTGTATGAGAGTTCCGGTTCCTTCAAATCCTCTCCAACATTTGATGTGTTCATTCTTTTTGTAAACGTTAACCATTCTAATAGATGTGTAGTAAAATCTAATTGTTGGCTCAATTTTCATTGTCCTGCTCTCCCCTCCCAGTGATGCTGAGCAAATTTCACATGGCTGTGGCTGTCTGCCATTACTGTATCTTCTTTGGTGACATGCCTGTTCAAGTTTTTTCCCCCAGTTGTTTTTACCTGGTTGTTTTCCTATTGCTGAAATTTGAGGGTTTTTAGATTCTAGATACAGGACTTTATCATATATATGCCTTGCAAAACGTTTTCTGCTACTGGACGGCTTATTTTGTCATTCTCTTAACACTGTCTTTTGAAGAAGGGAAGTTTCTAATTTTGATGAAGTCCAATCAATCGATCAAGCCTTTCTATGGATTGTGCTTTTGGTGTGATATCTAGAACATCATTGTCTAACCCAAGGTCTCAGAGATTTTCTCCTTTCTATTCTAGAAGTTTTATGGTTTTATGTTCATATCTATAATCCATTTTACATTAATTTTTACATATGGTAATAGGTATGGCCATAAGCTTGTTTATTTTGGATACTAATATCATTCTAGCATCATTTCTTGAAAACGCTATCCTTTCTCCATTGCATTGTGCTTGTACCTTTGTCAGAAACAGTTGTCCATATATCTGAGGGTTTACTTCTGGACTCTGTTCAGTTTCATCAATCTGTTTGTCTTTCTTTATACCAATACCCTGTTTTAATGTCTATAGCTTTATAAAAATTCTTGAAAGTAAACAGTATTATCCCTCCAATTTTGTTCTTTTTTTTCCCCCAGAGTTGTTTTAGCTAGGTTCTCTGTATTTTTGTATAAATTTTCGAATCAGTTTGGCAATTTCTATAAGAACCCCCAGTTGGGATTTTGATTGGTATTGGATTGCATTTATAGCATAATTGGGGAAAATTTACATCTTAATAATACTGAATTTTCCAACCCATCAACAAGGCATATATTTCTCTTACTTAGATCAATTTTAATTTCTTTCAGTAATAGTTTATAGTTTTCCTTATACGTATCTATCATATTTTTTTAAAAAATCAAGACATTTGACTTTTTGGAAGATCCCAGGCCTATGGCAATGTTTTATAAAATGTCCCACTTTCTGGATTTGTCTGTTTTCTCCTAATTAAATATAGGTCAAATGTATTGGTTAGGAGTTCTTCACAGGTGGTATTAAAGGCATCAAAGTGCACTCTGTCAAGAGGTACACAATGTCAATTGTCTTGCTGCTGGAGATGCTAAATTTGATTGTGTAGTTAAGGTGGTGACTGCCAGATCTCACCATTATAAAGTGAGAGCTTACCTTTTGTAATTGGAAAATAATCTAGGGATGATACATTGAGACAACATATATTTTGGAAAGTTAAACCATAAAGCTTTATTTGATATACTATTCTTTTGCTTATTTTCTATATTTATATATTTTATTCAGAGATTTTGTTGTTAATCTATATTCTCTCTTCGTAAATAGAATTCCAATTCTTCTCTGTAGATTAGAAAGCAGATGTTACCACTTCCCTCACCCTCACTCCTCTGAAACAAATAATACGCCAGTAGGAAATGTTTACCTAGACACAGTACGCAATGCCCAGGGATAATCAAGCTGGTGGTGGGAATTAGTCTGAAGGAAACCTGGGATGAGCTCCCAAGAGATTCGTATAGGGAAAACAAAGTCCTCTTCTTTTCACGACACTTCTCACGGTATTGACAATACACGTTCTGTTCTGATCTCAGTGTGAATTTGTCACTGGGGAGCCAGCCAGATTTTGATCAGTTTTATAGGTTGATAAGCTCTGAACCAACCTGTTTTATAGGTCCTCAATCAGCATTAAACAAAAACAGGTGCCTCACTTGCATAATGGTATGTGCTACCTGTGAGCAGATGGTGCTTCCAATAGGTGATTGCTTCCTTTCCAGACAGGAGGTATTATATCTTATACCTTGTGAGGAGAATTCATATCTATTGAGATACGTGCACCTATGCTGGGCTTGGTGCTACAGGACTTGACATATGTCATTGCTTTAAAATAGTCTAGCCATTATTGGAGTCACGAAAGATGCGTTTAAGTGGACACTGGGCCTCCTATTTTAATCCAGTGGACACCTTTTCTCTAAGGACTTCATCTCCACACAGGTGTAAAGCATATTTCTATGAAATAATATGCCTTTCAACTTGCAGGCTATACCGTGCACCCCACTATGCATTGTTTCCTCATTCCTTTGCATCCATGAAAACCTGAGTAAACAAGTTATTCTGCAAATTGTAAGGATGCAGCAATATTCATTTCAGCTCATGGGGAAAAATCTGCAAGATGCAGTAAGTTACAGCTACTTCAAGTTACAGTTTACCTTATTTGGCTTAAATCGGAGCAGATCTCTCATTACTGACTTGATAAATAGGAATTGCTTTCACTATAGTAAAAAGTTTGTTTGCAGGTATCTTAAAATCTTCACTAAAAATGCAAAGAAATCTTATGTATAAATATTCTCAACATTATATTTGTGTAAAATGATAGTGTCGCTCTTTCAAAAACTTTCATGCCTTGTTATCTTTTTGTACATTGAAAAAATTACACAAGTAAAAAGCTGAAATGTATGTAAATAAGAAATGGATGGGAAATTGTTAGAAGCGTTAAAAGACTCACACTGAACCTATAGGTCATGTATGTTATACTAATTATTTGATGATGTCATTGTATTTGGTGTTTGACATTCCGTAGACTATTCTATAAACAATGATATGGATTTTCCGAAGATACATTCTTGCTATTTGCAGAATCCTTTGCCTCCCCGCCCCAAAATTCCCTTTAAACTGCCCAGGCAGCATTTTCACAGAGGGCATCGTTCACTTGCTTTATATCAGCTATCTCTCTAAAAATTGACTGTGAATCAATTTCAGTGGATTTCATACATCCCTGCTCCCGGGAACTTATGCTGCGGCTAGCTTTCATTAAATGTCACAGCTGGCATTCGCTGGGAAGATAAGATGAAGCAAGCCAAAGTCATCGCCAACTTTTCTCTGGGAAAAAGCCTACCAAATAATAGCAATGGAACCAGTCTTCATTTTCCCAGAACTAAATGGTGCACATTTCAACACAATCCAATATTTTCCTTCCTTGACTTTGTAGCACATGCTCTACTCAAAAGATATATAGTGAGCATTTATTTATTGGGGGGGGGTGTCTTAATACCATATTTTCTAAATGCGTTAGAAATCTATTGAACTTGTTTTATTAAATTCACCATGAGATCCAACAAGGATTGGTGCTTCAGAGATCCATTTAGACTTTAGAGTGTGTTTATATGGATACACACACACACACATACACGTTCTTCTTTTATGTAGCCATAAAGAATGCCTTTTGATGCCCATGGACTTGGCAATTACAGAGAAACATATCACAGATAGTGTTTTTCATACTTAAGAACTCTGTCTGGGCAATTATTCTACAGTTAAAGTCCTCAGTGATCCAGCAGGAGGGGAGAGACACACCTGGGAGCAGAATGGTCTCTCTCCAAGCCTGACTTAGTTACTTGGTTGGAGAACTGAGTGTTTCCTGGTCAGCCTCATTTGCATATGGAGATCAGCGCTCCTGCTCTCATTGGCCAGGAGCGTTTCTCAAGGACCAGCTAAATCTCCGGTTTTCCCTCTACGATCATTACTACAGCTGTTTATGTGACGATCTCCCTGCACGCCGCTAATCCCCGCCACCGCCACTCTGTACCCCAGGGTGGGTCTCCAGAACATAAGTGATTTATTCCGAAAGCCCACCCCCTTTCGTTAATGGCTAGCAAAGCGCTGGACACTCACTCAATGTTTATTTGGGAAAAAAAAA